>JAHLWY010001846.1:0-14732 GCA_020002185.1 Paraescarpia echinospica
TCTTCACGAAGGCTAGTCTGCTATCAAGCTACACCGATAACTAGATTAACCACAAAGGGGTATGTATGTTATCCTTACATCTCCGTCAAGTAAGTTACACGAAATTGTACGTAAGTTAGGGTGTGAAAATTCATTCCCATTTGGTGTTTTATCTGGTCTAGTGCAGTAGTACATTCATTATTCACAAAACAAATATGTCCCATGTCAAAGTGATCGAAAAAAATTCACGCATATATCACTCCAAAACGGTATTTTCAAGTGCACTCTTGGGGCGGACGGATCCTTAATGTGGTCTTACCCCAAATTGATGTCCTGCATGTTACAAATCTTCACGAAGACTAGTCTGCTATCAAGCTACACCCATAACTAGATTAACCACAAAGGGGAATGTATGTTACCCTTACATCTCCGTCAAGTAAGTTACACGAAAATTGTACGTAAGTTAGGGTGTGAAAACTCTCATTCCCATTTGGTGTTTTATCTCTGGTCTAGTAAGAATGCATCCGTTATTCACAAAACAAATATGTCCCATGTCAAAGTGATCGGTACAAATTCACGCATATATCACTCCAAAACGGTATGTTTAAGTGCACTCTTGGGGCGGACGGATCCTTAATGTGGTCTTACCCCAAATTGATGTCCTGCATGTTATAAATATTCACGAAGACTAGTCTGCTATCAAGCTACACCCATAACTAGATTAACCACAAAGGGGAATATATGTTACCCTTACATCTCCGTCAAGTAAGTTTCAAGAAAATTGTACGTAAGTTACGGGTGTGAAAACTCATTCCAATTTGATGTTCTATCTTGTCTAATGTAGTAGTACATTCAGTATTCACAAAACAAACGTAATGCATGTCCGAAGAGTGATCGAAACAAAATTCACATATATCAGCAAAGGCGAGGAGGCCCATTTTCCAAGTGCACTCTTGGGGCGGACGGATCCCACTAATGTGAGGTCTTACCCCAAATTGATGTCCTTCATGTTACAAATCTTCACGAAGGCTAGTCTGATATCAGCTTCACCCATAACTAGATTAACCACAAAGGGTATATATGTTACGCACCCATCTCCGTCAAGTAAGTTACACGAAAATTGTACGTAAGTTAGAGATTAACTCATTCCATTTGGTGTGTTTTATCTGGTCTAATGGAAAGTACATCCATTATTCACAAAACAAATATGTCCCCGTATCCAGAGTAGTCGGTACAAATTCACGCATATATCACTCCAAAACGGTATGTTTAAGTGCACTCTTGGGGCGGACGGAACCTTAATGTGGTCTTCCCCAAATTGATATCCTGCATGTTACAAATCTTCACGAAGACTAGTCTGCTATCAAGCTAAATCCATAACTAGATTAACCACAAAGGGGAATGTATGTTACCGTTTCATCTCCGTCACGTAAGTTACAAGAAAATTGTACGTTAAGCTATGGGTGTGAAAATTCATTCCAATTTGATGTTTTATCTTGTCTAATGTAGTAGTACATTCAGTATTCACAAAACAAAACATGTCCCATATCAAAGTGATCGAAACAAATTCACGCATATCACTCCAAAAATGGTATTTTCAAGTGCACTCTTTGGGCGGACGGATCCTTAATGTGGTCTTTCCCCAAATTGATGTCCTGCATGTTACAAATCTTCACGAAGACTAGTCTGCTATCAAGCTACACCCATAACTAGATTAACCACAAAGGGGAATGTATGTTACCCTTACATCTCCGTCAAGTAAGTTTCAAGAAAATTGTACGTAAGTTACGGGTGTGAAAACTCATTCCAATTTGATGTTTATCTTGTCTAATGCAGCAGTACATTCAGTATTCACAAAACAAACATGTCCATTGTCAAAGTGATCGAAACAAATTCACGCATATCACTCCAAAACGGTATTTTCAAGTGCACTCTTGGGGCGGACGGATCCTTAATGTGGTCTTACCCCAAATTGATGTCCTTCATGTTACAAATCTTCACGAAGGCTAGTCTGATATCAAGCTTCACCAATAACTAGATTAACCACAAAGGGGAATGTATGTTACCGTTTCATCTCCGTCACGTAAGTTACACGAAAATGGTACGTAAGTTAGGGTGTGAAAACTCATTCCCATTTGGTGTTTTATCTGGTCTAATGCAGTATTACATTCATTATTCACAAAACAAATATGTCTCATGTCAAAGTGATCGAACAAAATTCACCCATATATCACTCCAAAACGGTATTTTCAAGTGCACTCTTGCGGCGGACGGATCTTTAATGTGGTCTTACCCCAAATTGATGTCCTGCATGTTTCAAATCTTCACGAAGACTAGTCTGCTATCAAGCTACACCCATAACTAGATTAACCACAAAGGGGAATGTATATTACCCTTACATCTCCGTCAAGTAAGTTTCAAGAAAATTGTACGTAAGTTACGGGTGTGAAAACTCATTCCAATTTGATGTTTTATCTTGTCTAATGCAGTAGTACATTCAGTATTCACAAAACAAACATGTCCCATGTCAAAGTGATCGAAACAAATTCACGCATATCACTCCAAAACGGTATTTTCAAGTGCACTCTTGGGGCGGACGGATCCTTAATGTGGTCTTACCCCAAATTGATGTCCTTCATGTTACAAATCTTCACGAAGGCTAGTCTCATATCAAGCTTCACCCATAACTAGATTAAACACAAAGGGGAATGTATGTTACCGTTTCATCTCCGTCACGTAAGTTACACGAAAATTGTATGTAAGTTAGGGTGTGAAAACTCATTCCCATTTGGCGTTTTATCTGGTGTAATGCAGTAGTACATTCATTATTCACAAAACAAATATGTCTCATGTCAAAGTGATAAAAAAAAATTCACACATATATCACTCCAAAACGGTATTTTCAAGTGTACTCTTGCGGCGGACGGATCCTTAATGTGGTCTTACCCCAAATTGATGTCCTGCATGTTACAAGTCTTCACGAAGACTAGTCTGCTATCAAGCTACAACGATAACTAGATTAACCACAAAGGGGTATATATGTTACCCTTACATCTCCGTCAAGTAAGTTACACGAAAATTGTACGTAAGTTAGGGTGTGAAAACTCATTCCCATTTGGTGTTTTATGTGGTCTAATGCAGTATTACATTCATTATTCACAAAACAAATATGTCTCATGTCAAAGTGATCGAAACAAATTCACGCATATATCACTCCAAAACATTATTTTCAAGTGCACTCTTGGGGCGGACGGATCCTTAATGTGGTCTTACCCCAAATTGATGTCCTGCATGTTACAAGTCTTCACGAAGACTAGTCTGCTATCAAGCTACAACGATAACTAGATTAACCACAAAGGGGTATATATGTTACCCTTACATCTCCGTCAAGTAAGTTACACGAAAATTGTACGTAAGTTAGGGTGTGAAAACTCATTCTCATTTGGTGTTTTATCTGGTCTAATGCAGAAGTACATCCATTATTCACAAAACAAATATGTCCCATGTCAAAGTGATCGGTACAAATTCACGCATATATCACTCCAAAACGGTATGTTTAAGTGCACTCTTGGGGCGGACGGATCCTTAATGTGGTCTTACCCCAAATTGATGTGCTGCATGTTACAAATATTCACGAAGACTAGTCTGCTATCAAGCTAAATCCATAACTAGATTAACCACAAAGGGGAATGTATGTTACCGTTTCATCTCCGTCACGTAAGTTACAAGAAAATTGTACGTTAAACTATGGGTGTGAAAACTCATTCCAATTTGATGTTTTATCTTGTCTAATGTAGTAGTACATTCAGTATTCACAAAACAAATATGTCCCATATCAAAGTGATCGGTACAAATTCACGCATATCACTCCAAAACGGTATTTTCAAGTGCACTCTTGGGGCGGACGGATCCTTAATGTGGTCTTACCCCAAATTGATGTCCTGCATGTTACAAATCTTCATGAAGGCTAGTCTGATATCAAACTACACCCATAATTAGATTAACCACAAAGGAGAATGTATGTTACCGTTACATCTCCGTCAAGTAAGTTTCAAGAAAATTGTACGTAAGTTACGGGTGTGAAAACTCATTCCAATTTGATGTTTTATCTTGTCTAATGCAGTAGTACATTCAGTATTCACAAAACAAACATGTCCCATGTCAAAGTGATCGAAACAAATTCACACATATATCACTCCAAAACGGTATTTTCAAGTGCACTCTTGGGGCGGACGGATCCTTAATGTGGTCTTACCCCAAATGTATGTCCTTCATGTTAAAAATCTTCACGAAGGCTAGTCTGATATCAAGCTTCACCCATAACTAGATTAACCACAAAGGGGAATGTATCTTACCGTTTCATCTCCGTCACGTAAGTTACACGAAAATTGTACATAAGTTAGCGTGTGAAAACTCATTCCCATTTGGTGTTTTATCTGGTCTAATGCAGTAGTACATTCATTATTCACAAAACTAATATGTCTCATGTCAAAGTGATCGAAAAAAATTCACACATATATCACTCCAAAACGGCATTTTCAAGTGTACTCTTGCGGCGGACGGATCCTTAATGTGGTCTTTCCCCAAATTGATGTCCTGCATGTTACAAATCTTCATAAAGGCTAGTCTGCTATCAAGCTACACCCATAAATAGATTAACCACAAAGGGGAATGTATGTTACCGTTTCATCTCCGTCACGTAAGTTACACGAAAATTGTACATAAGTTAGCGTGTGAAAACTCATTCCCATTTGGTGTTTTATCTGGTCTAATGCAGTAGTACATTCATTATTCACAAAACAAATATGTCCCATGTCAAAGTGATCGGTACAAATTCACGCATATCACTCCAAAACGGTATTTTCAAGTGCACTCTTGGGGCGGACGGATCCTTAATGTGGTCTTACCCCAAATTGATGTCCTGCATGTTACAAATCTTCATGAAGGCTAGTCTGATATCAAACTACACCCATAATTAGATTAACCACAAAGGAGAATGTATGTTACCGTTACATCTCCGTCAAGTAAATTTCAAGAAAATTGTACGTAAGTTACGGGTGTGAAAACTCATTCCAATTTGATGTTTTATCTTGTCTAATGCAGTAGTAGATTCAGTATTCACAAAACAAACATGTCCCATGTCAAAGTGATCGAAACAAATTCACACATATATCACTCCAAAACGGTATTTTCAAGTGCACTCTTGGGGCGGACGGATCCTTAATGTGGTCTTACCCCAAATGTATGTCCTTCATGTTACAAATCTTCACGAAGGCTAGTCTGATATCAAGCTTCACCCATAACTAGATTAACCACAAAGGGGAGTGTATGTTACCGTTTCATCTCCGTCACGTAAGTTACACGAAAATTGTACATAAGTTAGCGTGTGAAAACTCATTCCCATTTGGTGTTTTATCTGGTCTAATGCAGTAGTACATTCATTATTCACAAAACTAATATGTCTCATGTCAAAGTGATCGAAAAAAATTCACACATATATCACTCCAAAACGGCATTTTCAAGTGCACTCTTGCGGCGGACGGATCCTTAATGTGGTCTTTCCCCAAATTGATGTCCTGCATGTTACAAATCTTCATAAAGGCTAGTCTGCTATCAAGCTACACCCATAAATATATTAACCACAAAGGGGAATGTATGTTACCCTTACATCTCAGTCACGTAAGTAACAAGAAAATTGTACGTAAGTTATCGGTGTGAAAACTCATTCCAATTTGATGTTTTATCTTGTCTAATGCAGTAGTACATTCAGTATTCACAAAACAAACATGTCCCATGTCAAAGTGATCGAAACAAATTCACGCATATCACTCCAAAACGGTATTTTCAAGTGCACTCTTGGGGCGGACGGATCCTTAATGTGGTCTTACCCCAAATTGATGTCCTTCATGTTACAAATCTTCACGAAGGCTAGTCTGATATCAAGCTTCACCCATAACTAGATTAACCACAAAGGGGAATGTACGTTACCGTTTCATCTCCGTCACGTAAGTTACACAAAAATTGTACGTAAGTTAGGGTGTGAAAACTCATTCCCATTTGGTGTTTTATCTGGTCTAATGCAGTATTACATTCATTATTCACTAAACAAATATGTCTCATGTCAAAGTGATCGAAGAAAATTCACGCATATATCACTCCAAAACGGTATTTTCAAGTGCACTCTTGCGGCGGACGGATCCTTAATGTGATCTTACCCCAAATTGATGTCTTGCATGTTACAAATCTTCACGAAGACTAGTCTGCTATCAAGCTACACCGATAACTAGATTAACCACAAAGGGGAATGTATGTTACCCTTACATCTCCGTCAAGTAAGTTTCAAGAAAATTATACGTAAGTTACGGGTGTGAAAACTAATTCCAATTTGATGTTTTATCTTGTCTAATGCAGTAGTACATTCAGTATTCACAAAACAAACATGTCCCATGTCAAAGTGATCGAAACAAATTCACGCATATCACTCCAAAACAGTATTTTGAAGTGCACTCTTGGGGCGGACGGATCCTTAATGTGGTCTTACCCCAAATTGATGTCCTTCATGTTACAAATCTTCACGAAGACTAGTCTGCTATCAAGCTACACCGATAACTAGATTAACCACAACGGGGTATGTACGTTACCCTTACATCTCCGTCAAGAAAGTTATAAGAAAATTGTACGTAAGTTACGGGTGTGAAAACTCATTCCAATTTCATGTTTTATCTTGTCTAATGCAGTAGTACATTCAGTATTCACAAAACAAACATGTCCCATGTCAAAGTGATCGAAACAAATTCACGCATATATCACTCCAAAACGGTATTTTCAAGTGCACTCTTGGGGCGGACGGATCCTTAATGTGGTCTTACCCCAAATTGATGTCCTGCATGTTACAAGTCTTCACGAAGACTAGTCTGCTATCAAGCTACAACGATAACTAGATTAACCACAAAGTGGTATATATGTTACCCTTACATCTCCGTCAAGTAAGTTACACGAAAATTGTACGTAAGTTAGGGTGTGAAAACTCATTCCCATTTGGTGTTTTATCTGGTCTAATGCAGAAGTACATCCATTATTCACAAAACAAATATGTCCCATGTCAAAGTGATCGGTACAAATTCACGCATATATCACTCCAAAACGGTATGTTTAAGTGCACTCTTGGGGCGGACGGATCCTTAATGTGGTCTTACCCCAAATTGATGTCCTGCATGTTACAAATATTCACGAAGACTAGTCTGCTATCAAGCTAAATCCATAACTAGATTAACCACAAAGGGGAATGTATGTTACCGTTTCATCTCCGTCACGTAAGTTACAAGAAAATTGTACGTTAAACTATGGGTGTGAAAACTCATTCCAATTTGATGTTTTATCTTGTCTAATGTAGTAGTACATTCAGTATACACAAAACAAAACATGTCCCATATCAAAGTGATCGAAACAAATTCACACATATATCACTCCAAAACGGTATTTTCAAGTGCACTCTTGCGGCGGACGGATCCTTAATGTGGTCTTACCCCAAATTGATGTCCTGCATGTTACAAATCTTCACGAAGACTAGTCTGCTATCAAGCTACACCCATAACTAGATTAACCACAAAGGGGGAATGTACTACCCACTTACATCTCAAATCCGTAAGTTTCAAGAAAATTGTACGTAAGTTACGGGTGTGAAAACTCATTCCAATTTGATGTTTTATCTTGTCTAATGCAGTAGTACATTCAGTATTCACAAAACAAACATGTCCCATGTCAAAGTGATCGAAACAAATTCACGCATATCTCTCCAAAACGGTATTTTCAAGTGCACTCTTGGGGCGGGCAGATCCTTAATGTGGTCTTACCCCAAATTGATGTCCTTGATGTTACAAATCTTCACGAAGGCTAGTCTGATATCAAGCTTCACCCATAACTAGATTAACCACAAAGGGGAATGTATGTTACCGTTTCATCTCCGTCACGTAAGTTACACGAAAATTTTGCGTAAGTTAGGGTGTGAAAACTCATTCCCATTTGGTGTTTTATCTGGTCTAATGCAGTATTACATTCATTATTCACAAAACAAATATGTCTCATGTCAAAGTGATCGAAAAAAATTCACGCATATATCACTCCAAAACGGTATTTTCAAGTGCACTCTTGCGGCGGACGGATCCTTAATGTGGTCTTACCCCAAATTGATGTCCTGCATGTTACAAATCTTCACGAAGACAAGTCTGCTATCAAGCTACAACGATAACTAGATTAACCACAAAGGGGTATATATGTTACCCTTACATCTCCGTCAAGAAAGTTATAAGAAAATTGTACGTAAGTTACGGGTGTGAAAACTCATTCCAATTTGATATTTTATCTTGTCTAATGCAGTAGTACATTCAGTATTCACAAAACAAACATGTCCCATGTCAAAGTGATCGAAACAAATTCACGCATATCACTCCAAAACGGTATTTTCAAGTGCACTCTTGGGGCGGACGGATCCTTAATGTGGTCTTACCCCAAATTGATGTCCTTCATGTTACAAATCTTCACGAAGGCTAGTCTCATATCAAGCTTCACCCATAACTAGATTAAACACAAAGGGGAATGTATGTTACCGTTTCATCTCCGTCACGTAAGTTACACGAAAATTGTATGTAAGTTAGGGTGTGAAAACTCATTCCCATTTGGCGTTTTATCTGGTGTAATGCAGTAGTACATTCATTATTCACAAAACAAATATGTCTCATGTCAAAGTGATAAAAAAAAATTCACACATATATCACTCCAAAACGGTATTTTCAAGTGTACTCTTGCGGCGGACGGATCCTTAATGTGGTCTTACCCCAAATTGATGTCCTGCATGTTACAAGTCTTCACGAAGACTAGTCTGCTATCAAGCTACAACGATAACTAGATTAACCACAAAGGGGTATATATGTTACCCTTACATCTCCGTCAAGTAAGTTACACGAAAATTGTACGTAAGTTAGGGTGTGAAAACTCATTCCCATTTGGTGTTTTATGTGGTCTAATGCAGTATTACATTCATTATTCACAAAACAAATATGTCTCATGTCAAAGTGATCGAAAAAAATTCACGCATATATCACTCCAAAACGGTATTTTCAAGTGTAGTCTTGGGGCGGACGGATCCTTAATGTGGTCTTACCCCAAATTGATGTCCTGCATGTTACAAGTCTTCACGAAGACTAGTCTGCTATCAAGCTACAACGATAACTAGATTAACCACAAAGGGGTATATATGTTACCCTTACATCTCCGTCAAGTAAGTTACACGAAAATTGTACGTAAGTTAGGGTGTGAAAACTCATTCCCATTTGGTGTTTTATCTGGTCTAATGCAGAAGTACATCCATTATTCACAAAACAAATATGTCCCATGTCAAAGTGATCGGTACAAATTCACGCATATATCACTCCAAAACGGTATGTTTAAGTGCACTCTTGGGGCGGACGGATCCTTAATGTGGTCTTACCCCAAATTGATGTGCTGCATGTTACAAATATTCACGAAGACTAGTCTGCTATCAAGCTAAATCCATAACTAGATTAACCACAAAGGGGAATGTATGTTACCGTTTCATCTCCGTCACGTAAGTTACAAGAAAATTGTACGTTAAACTATGGGTGTGAAAACTCATTCCAATTTGATGTTTTATCTTGTCTAATGTAGTAGTACATTCAGTATTCACAAAACAAATATGTCCCATATCAAAGTGATCGGTACAAATTCACGCATATCACTCCAAAACGGTATTTTCAAGTGCACTCTTGGGGCGGACGGATCCTTAATGTGGTCTTACCCCAAATTGATGTCCTGCATGTTACAAATCTTCATGAAGGCTAGTCTGATATCAAACTACACCCATAATTAGATTAACCACAAAGGAGAATGTATGTTACCGTTACATCTCCGTCAAGTAAGTTTCAAGAAAATTGTACGTAAGTTACGGGTGTGAAAACTCATTCCAATTTGATGTTTTATCTTGTCTAATGCAGTAGTACATTCAGTATTCACAAAACAAACATGTCCCATGTCAAAGTGATCGAAACAAATTCACACATATATCACTCCAAAACGGTATTTTCAAGTGCACTCTTGGGGCGGACGGATCCTTAATGTGGTCTTACCCCAAATGTATGTCCTTCATGTTAAAAATCTTCACGAAGGCTAGTCTGATATCAAGCTTCACCCATAACTAGATTAACCACAAAGGGGAATGTATCTTACCGTTTCATCTCCGTCACGTAAGTTACACGAAAATTGTACATAAGTTAGCGTGTGAAAACTCATTCCCATTTGGTGTTTTATCTGGTCTAATGCAGTAGTACATTCATTATTCACAAAACAAATATGTCCCATATTAAAGTGATCGAAAAAAATTCACGCATATATCACTCCAAAACGGTATTTTCAAGTGCTCTCTTGGGGCGGACGGATCCTTAATGTGGTCTTACCCCAAATTGATGTCCTGCATGTTACAAGTCTTCACGAAGGCTAGTCTGCTATCAAGCTACACCGATAACTTGATTAACCACAAAGTGGTATGTATGTTACCCTTACATCTCCGTCAAGTAAGTTACACGAAAATTGTACGTAAGATAGGGTGTGAAAACTCATTCCCATTTGGTGTTTTATCTGGTCTAATGCAGAAGTACATCCATTATTCACAAAACAAATATGTCCCATGTCAAAGTGATTGAAACAAATTCACGCATATCACTCCAAAAATGGTATTTTCAAGTGCACTCTTTGGGCGGACGGATCCTTAATGTGGTCTTACCCCAAATTGATGTCCTGCATGTTACAAATCTTCATGAAGACTAGTCTGCTATCAAGCTACACCCATAACTAGATTAACCACAAAGGGGAATGTATGTTACCCTTACATCTCCGTCAAGTAAGTTTCAAGAAAATTGTACGTAAGTTGCGGGTGTGAAAACTCATTCCAATTTGATGTTTTATCTTGTCTAATGCAGTAGTACATTCAGTATTCACAAAACAAACGTGTCCCATGTCAAAGTGATCGAAACAAATTCACGCATATCACTCCAAAACGGTATTTTCAAGTGCACTCTTGGGGCGGACGGATCCTTAATGTGGTCTTACCCCAAATTGATGTCCTTCATGTTACAAATCTTCACGAAGGCTAGTCTGATATCAAGCTTCACCCATAACTAGATTATCCACAAAGGGGAATGTATGTTACCGTTTCATCTCCGTCACGTAAGTTACACGAAAATTGTACGTAAGTTAAGGTGTGAAAACTCATTCCCATTTGGTGTTTTATCTGGTCTAATGCAGTAGTACATTAATTATTCACAAAACAAATATGTCCCATGTCAAAGTGATCGAAAAAAATTCACGCATATATCACTCCAAAACAGTATTTTCAAGTGCACTCTTGGGGCGGACGGATCCTTAATGTGGTCTTACCCCAAATTGATATCCTTCATGTTACAAATCTTCACGAAGGCCAGTCTGCTATCAAGCTACACCAATAACTAGATTAACCACAAAGGGGTACGTATGTTACCCTTACATCTCCGTCAAGAAAGTTATAAGAAAATTGTACGTAAGTTACGGGTGTGAAAACTCATTCCAATTTGATGTTTTATCTTGTCTAATGCAGTACTACATTCAGTATTCACAAAACAAACATGTCCCATGTCAAAGCGATCGAAACAAATTCACGCATGTCACTCCAAAACGGTATTTTCAAGTGCACTCTTTGGGCGGACGGATCCTTAATGTGGTCTTACCCCAAATTGATGTCCTGCATGTTACAAATCTTCATGAAGACTAGTCTGCTATCAAGCTACACCCATAACTAGATTAACCACAAAGTGGAATGTATGTTACCCTTACATCTCCGTCAAGTAAGTTACACGAAAATTGTACGTAAGATAGGGTGTGAAAACTCATTCCCATTTGTTGTTTTATCTGGTATAATGCAGTAGTACATTCATTATTCACAAAACAAATATGTCCCATTTTAAAGTGATCGAAAAAAATTCACGCATATATCACTCCAAAACGGTATTTTCAAGTGCACTCTTGGCGCGGACGGATCCTTAATGTGGTCTTACCCCAAATTGATGTCCTGTATGTTACAAGTCTTCACAAAGGCTAGTCTGCTATCAAGCTACACCGATAACTTGATTAACCACAAAGGGGTATGTATGTTACCCTTACATCTCCGTCAAGTAAGTTACACGAAAATTGTACGTAAGATAGGGTGTGAAAACTCATTCCCATTTGGTGTTTTATCTGGTCTAATGCAGAAGTACATCCATTATTCACAAAACAAATATGTCCCATGTCAAAGTGATCGAAACAAATTCACGCATATCACTCCAAAAATTGTATTTTCAAGTGCACTCTTTGGGCGGACGGATCCTTAATGTGGTCTTACCCCAAATTGATGTCCTGCATGTTACAAATCTTCATGAAGACTAGTCTGCTATCAAGCTACAACCATAACTAGATTAACCAAAAAAGGGAATGTACGTTACCCTTACATCTCCGTCAATAAAGTTATAAGAAAATTGTACTTAAGTTACGGGTGTGAAAACTCATTCCAATTTGATGTTTTATCTTGTCTAATGCAATAGTACATTCAGTATTCACAAAGCAAACATGTCCTATGTCAAAGTGATCGAAACAAATTTACGCATATCACTCCAAAAATGGTATTTTCAAGTGCACTCTTTGGGCGGACGGATCCTTAATGTGGTCTTACCCCAAATTGATGTCCTGCATGTTACAAATCTTCACGAAGGCTAGTCTGATATCAAGCTTCACCCATAACTAGATTAACCACAAAGGGGAATGTATGTTACCGTTTCATCTCCGTCACGTAAGTTACACGAAAATTGTACGTAAGTAAGGGCGTGAAAACTCATTCCCATTTGGTGTTTTATCTGGTCTAATGCAGTATTACTTTCATTATTCACAAAACAAATATGTCCCATGTCAAAGTGATCGAAACAAATTCACGCATGTCACTCCAAAACTGTATTTTCAAGAGCACTCTTGGGGCGGACGGATCCTTAATGTGGTCTTACCCCAAATTGATATCCTCCAGATTACAAATCTTCACGAAGGCTAGTCTGATATCAAGCTTCACCCATAATTAGATTGAACACAAAAGAGAATGTATGTTACCCTTACATCTACGTCAAGTAAGTTTCAAGAAAATTGTACGTAAGTTACGGGTGTGAAAACTCATTCTAATTTGATGTTTTATCTTGTCTAATGCAGTAGTACATTCAGTATTCACAAAACAAACATGTCCCATGTGAAAGTGATCGAAAAAAATTCACGCATATCACTCCAAAACGGTATTTTCAAGTGCATTCTTGAGGCGGACGGATCCTTAATGTGGTCTTACCCCAAATTGATGTCCTGCATGTTACAAGTCTTCACGAAGGCTAGTCTGCTATCAAGCTACACCGATAACTAGATTAACCACAAAGGGGTATGTATGTTTTCCTTACATCTCCGTCAAGTAAGTTACACGAAAATTGTACGTAAGTTAGGGTGTGAAAATTCATTCCCATTTGGTGTTTTATCTGGTCTAGTGCAGTAGTACATTCATTATTCACAAAACAAATATGTCCCATGTCAAAGTGTTCGAAAAAAATTCACGCATATATCACTCCAAAACGTTATTTTCAAGTGCACTCTTGGGGCGGACGGATCCTTAATGTGGTCTTACCCCAAATTGATATCCTTCATGTTACAAATCTTCACGAAGGCTAGTCTGCTATCAAGCTACACCAATAACTAGATTAACCACAAAGGGGTATGTATGTTACCCTTACATCTCCGTCAAGAAAGTTATAAGAAAATTGTACGTAAGTTACGGGTGTGAAAACTCATTCCAATTTGATGTTTTATCTTGTCTAATGCAGTAGTACATTCAGTATTCACAAAACTAACATGTCCCATGTCAAAGTGATCGAAACAAATTCACGCATGTCACTCCAAAACGGTATTTTCAAGTGCACTCTTGGGGCGGACGGATCCTTAATGTGGTCTTACCCCAAATTGATGTCCTGCATGTTACAAATCTTCATGAAGGCTTGTCTGATATCAAGCTACACCCATAATTAGATTAACCACAAAGGGGAATGTATGTTACCGTTTCATCTCCGTCACGTAAGTTACACGAAAATTGTACGTAAGTTACGGGTGGGAAAACTCATTCCAATTTGATGTTTTATCTTCTCTAATGCAGTAGTACATTCAGTATTCACAAAACAAACATGTCCCATGTCAAAGTGATCGAAACAAATTCACGCATGTCACTCCAAAACGGTATTTTCAAGTGCACTCTTGCGGCGGACGGATCTTTAATGTGGTCTTACCCCAAATTGATGTCCTGCATGTTACAAATCTTCACGAAGACTAGTCTGCTATCAAGCTACACCGACAACTAGATTAACCACAACGGGGTATGTACGTTACCCTTACATCTCCGTCAATAAAGTTATAAGAAAATTGTACGTAAGTTACGGGTGTGAAAACTCATTCTAGTTTGATGTTTTATCTTGTCTAATGCAGTAGTACATTCAGTATTCACAAAACAAACATGTCCCATGTCAAAGTGATCGAAACAAATTCACGCATGTCACTCCAAAACGGTATTTTCAATTGCATTCTTGGGGCGGACGGATCCTTAATGTGGTCTTACCCCAAATTGATGTCCTGCATGTTACAAGTCTTCACGAAGGCTA
>JAHLWY010001847.1:0-14722 GCA_020002185.1 Paraescarpia echinospica
CAGGTGTACAACTCAAGAAAGTTGAGATCAGACGCTTTCATTGGTTCATTCAAGGTATTTTGTAACACTTTGTTTCACTTCACAGGTGTACAACTCAAGAAAGTTGAGATCAGACGCTTTCATTGGTTCATTCAAGGTATTTTGTAACACTTTGTTTCACTTCACAGGTGTACAACTCAAGAAAGTTGAGATCAGACGCTTTCATTGGTTCACTCAAGGTATTTTGTAACACTTTGTTTCACTTCACAGGTGTACAACTCAAGAAAGTTGAGATCAGACGCTTTCATTGGTTCATTCAAGGTATTTTGTAACACTTTGTTTCACTTCACAGGTGTACAACTCAAGAAAGTTGAGACCAGACGCTTTCATTGGTTCATTCAAGGTTTTTTGTAATACTTTGTTTCACATCACAGGTGTACAACTCAAGAAATTTGAGATCAGACGCTTTCATTGGTTCATTCAAGGTATTTTGTAATACTTTGTTTCACTTCACAGGTGTACAACTCAAGAAAGTTGAGACCAGACGCTTTCATTGGTTCATTCAAGGTTTTTTGTAATACTTTGTTTCACATCACAGGTGTACAACTCAAGAAAGTTGAGATCAGACGCTTTCATTGGTTCATTCAAGGTATTTTGTAACACTTTGTTTCACTTCACAGGTGTACAACTCAAGAAAGTTGAGATCAGACGCTTTCATTGGTTCATTCAAGGTATTTTGTAACACTTTGTTTCACTTCGCAGGTGTACAACTCAAGAAAGTTGAGATCAGACGCTTTCATTGGTTCATTCAATGTATTTTGTAACACTTTGTTTCACTTCGCAGGTGTACAACTCAAGAAAGTTGAGATCAGACGCTTTCATTGGTTCATTCAATGTATTTTGTAACACTTTGTTTCACTTCGCAGGTGTACAACTCAAGAAAGTTGAGATCAGACGCTTTCATTGGTTCATTCAATGTATTTTGTAACACTTTGTTTCACTTCGCAGGTGTACAACTCAAGAAAGTTGAGATCAGACGCTTTCATTGGTTCATTCAATGTATTTTGTAACACTTTGTTTCACTTCGCAGGTGTACAACTCAAGAAAGTTGAGATCAGACGCTTTCATTGGTTCATTCAATGTATTTTGTAACACTTTGTTTCACTTCGCAGGTGTACAACTCAAGAAAGTTGAGATCAGACGCTTTCATTGGTTCATTCAAGGTATTTGCTTTAATTCATTCATACATAGTTCAGATCACCTACGTCAAACTATATATATTTTGTCAATGTTTTTCTGCAAATTTTGTTAACACTAGTTACTGTACTAGAGGTACCGTATGTATGTGTGATATTGTGTATGAGTGGATAAACAACCTTGCCATCTAACTATAATGGAGGTACCGTATGTATGTGTGATATTGTGTATGAGTGAATAAACAACCTAGCCATCTAACTATAATGGAGGTACCGTATGTATGTGTGATATTGTGTATGAGTGGATAAACAACCTTGCCATCTAACTATAATGGAGGTACCACATGTATGTGTGATATTGTGTATGAGTGGATAAACAACCTTGCCATCTAACTATAATGGAGGTACCGTATGTATGTGTGATATTGTGCATGAATGGATAAACAACCTAGCCATCTAACTATAATGGAGGTACCGTATGTATGTGTGATATTGTGTATGAGTGAATAAACAACCTAGCCATCTAACTATAATGGAGGTACCATATGTATGTGTGATATTGTGTATGAGTGGATAAACAACCTTGCCATCTAACTATAATGGAGGTACCATACGTATGTGTGATATTGTGTATGAGTGAATAAACAACCTAGCCATCTAACTATAATGGAGGTACCGTATGTATGTGTGATATTGTGTATGAGTGAATAAACAACCTAGCCATCTAACTATAATGGAGGTACCGTATGTATGTGTGATATTGTGTATGAGTGGATAAACAACCTTGCCATCTAACTATAATGGAGGTACCGTATGTATGTGTGATATTGTGTATGAGTGAATAAACAACCTAGCCATCTAACTATAATGGAGGTACCGTATGTATGTGTGATATTGTGTATGAGTGGATAAACAACCTTACCATCTAACTATAATGGAGGTACCATATGTATGTGTGATATTGTGTATGAATGGATAAACAACCTAGCCATCTAACTATAATGGAGCTACCATATGTATGTGTGATATTGTGTATGAGTGGATAAACAACCTTGCCATCTTACTATAATGGAGGTACCATATGTATGTGTGATATTGTGTATGAGTGAATAAACAACCTTGCCATCTCACTATAATGGAGGTACCATATGTATGTGTGATATTGTGTATGAATGGATAAACAACCTAGCCATCTAACTATAATGGAGGTACCATATGTATGTGTGATATTGTGTATAAGTGGATAAACAACCTTGCCATCTAACTATAATGGAGGTACCGTATGTATGTGTGATATTGTGTATGAGTGGATAAACAACCTTGCCATCTAACTATAATGGAGGTACCATATGTATGTGTGATTTTGTGTATGAGTGAATAAATAACCTAGCCATCTAACTATAATGGAGGTACCATATGTATGTGTGATATTGTGTATGAGTGAATAAATAACCTAGCCATCTAACTATAATGGAGGTACCATATGTATGTGTGATATTGTGTATGAGTGAATAAATAACCTTGCCATCTAACTATAATGGAGGTACCGTATGTATGTGTGATGTTGTGTATGAGTGGATAAACAACCTTGCCATCTAACTATAATGGAGGTACCATATGTATGTGTGATATTGTGTATGAGTGGATAAACAACCTTGCCATCTAACTATAATGGAGGTACCGTATGTATGTGTGATATTGTGTATGAGTGAATAAACAACCTAGCCATCTAACTATAATGGAGGTACCGTATGTATGTGTGATATTGTGTATGAGTGGATAAACAACCTAGCCATCTAACTATAATGGAGGTACCATATGTATGTGTGATATTGTGTATGAGTGAATAAGCAACCTAGCCATCTAACTATAATGGAGGTACCATATGTATGTGTGATATTGTGTATGGAGTGAATAAACAACCTAGCCATCTAACTATAATGGAGATTACCGTATGTATGTGTGATATTGTGTATAAGTGAATAAAACAACCTAGCCATCTAACTATAATGGAATTTTAGTATGTATGTGATATTGTGTATGAATGGATAAACAACATGCCATCTAACTATAATGGAGGTACCATGCATTATGTGTATTATTATTATGAGTGAATAAACAACCTAGCCATCTAACTATAATGGAGGTACCGTATGTATGTGTGATATTGTGTATGAGTGAATAAACAACCTAGCCATCTAACTATAATGGAGGTACCGTATGTATGTGTGATATTGTGTATGAGTGGATAAACAACCTAGCCATCTAACTATAATGGAGGTACCATATGTATGTGTGATATTGTGTATGAGTGAATAAACAACCTAGCCATCTAACTATAATGGAGGTACCATATGTATGTGTGATATTGTGTATGAGTGAATAAACAACCTAGCCATCTAACTATAATGGAGGTACCGTATGTATGTGTGATATTGTGTATAAGTGAATAAACAACCTAGCCATCTAACTATAATGGAGGTACCGTATGTATGTGTGATATTGTGTATGAATGGATAAACAACCTTGCCATCTAACTATAATGGAGGTACCATACGTATGTGTGATATTGTGTATGAGTGAATAAACAACCTAGCCATCTAACTATAATGGAGGTACCGTATGTATGTGTGATATTGTGTATGAGTGAATAAACAACCTAGCCATCTAACTATAATGGAGGTACCGTATGTATGTGTGATATTGTGTATGAATGGATAAACAACCTTGCCATCTAACTATAATGGAGGTACCATACGTATGTGTGATATTGTGTATGAGTGAATAAACAACCTAGCCATCTAACTATAATGGAGGTACCATATGTATGTGTGATATTGTGTATGAGTGGATAAACAACCTTGCCATCTAACTATAATGGAGGTACCGTATGTATGTGTGATATTGTGTATGAGTGAATAAACAACCTAGCCATCTAACTATAATGGAGGTACCGTATGTATGTGTGATATTGTGTATGAGTGAATAAACAACCTAGCCATCTAACTATAATGGAGGTACCGTATGTATGTGTGATATTGTGTATGAATGGATCATCAACCTTGCCATCTAACTATAATGGAGGTACCATACGTATGTGTGATATTGTGTATGAGTGAATAAACAACCTAGCCATCTAACTATAATGGAGGTACCATATGTATGTGTGATATTGTGTATGAGTGGATAAACAACCTTGCCATCTAACTATAATGGAGGTACCATATGTATGTGTGATATTGTGTATGAGTGGATAAACAACCTTGCCATCTAACTATAATGGAGGTACCATACGTATGTGTGATATTGTGTATGAGTGAATAAACAACCTAGCCATCTAACTATAATGGAGGTACTGTATGTATGTGTGATATTGTGTATGAGTGAATAAACAACCTAGCCATCTAACTATAATGGAGGTACCATATGTATGTGTGATATTGTGTATGAGTGGATAAACAACCTTGCCATCTAACTATAATGGAGGTACCATATGTATGTGTGATATTGTATATGAGTGAATAAACAACCTAGCCATCTAACTATAATGGAGGTACCATATGTATGTGTGATATTGTGTATGAGTGGATAAACAACCTAGCCATCTAACTATAATGGAGGTACCATATGTATGTGTGATATTGTGTATGAGTGGATAAACAACCTAGCCATCTAACTATAATGGAGGTACCATATGTATGTGTGATATTGTGTATGAGTGGATAAACAACCTAGCCATCTAACTATAATGGAGGTACCATATGTATGTGTGATATTGTGTATGAGTGGATAAACAACCTAGCCATCTAACTATAATGGAGGTACCATATGTATGTGTGATATTGTGTATGAGTGGATAAACAACCTAGCCATCTAACTATAATGGAGGTACCATATGTATGTGTGATATTGTGTATGAGTGGATAAACAACCTTGCCATCTAACTATAATGGAGGTACCGTATGTATGTGTGATATTGTGTATGATTGAATAAACAACCTAGCCATCTAACTATAATGGAGGTACCATATGTATGTGTGATGTTGTGTATGAGTGGATAAACAACCTAGCCATCTAACTATAATGGAGGTACCATATGTATGTGTGATATTGTGTATGAGTGGATAAACAACCTTGCCATCTAACTATAATGGAGGTACCATACGTATGTGTGATATTGTGTATGAGTGAATAAACAACCTAGCCATCTAACTATAATGGAGGTACCACATGTATGTGTGATATTGTATATGAGTGATAAACAACCTAGCCATCTAACTATAATGGAGGTACCATATGATGTGTGATATTGTGTATGACAACCTAGCCATCTAACTATAATGGAGGTACCATATGTATGTGTGATATTGTGTATGAGTGGATAAACAACCTAGCCATCTAACTATAATGGAGGTACCATATGTATGTGTGATATTGTGTATGAGTGGATAAACAACCTAGCCATCTAACTATAATGGAGGTACCGTATGTATGTGTGATATTGTGTATGAGTGGATAAACAACCTTGCCATCTAACTATAATGGAGGTACCGTATGTATGTGTGATATTGTGTATGAGTGGATAAACAACCTTGCCATCTAACTATAATGGAGGTACCATATGTATGTGTGATATTGTGTATGAGTGGATAAACAACCTTGCCATCTAACTATAATGGAGGTACCGTATGTATGTGTGATATTGTGTATGAGTGAATAAACAACCTAGCCATCTAACTATAATGGAGGTACCGTATGTATGTGTGATATTGTGTATGAATGATAAACAACCTTGCCATCTAATTATAATGGAGGTACCATACTATGTGTGATATTGTGTATGAGTGAATAAACAACCTGGCCATCTAACTATAATGGAGGTACCATATGTATGTGTGATATTGTGTATGAGTGGATAAACAACCTAGCCATCTAACTATAATGGAGGTACCATATGTATGTGTGATATTGTGTATGAGTGGATAAACAACCTAGCCATCTAACTATAATGGAGGTACCATATGTATGTGTGATATTGTGTATGAGTGGATAAACAACCTAGCCATCTAACTATAATGGAGGTACCATAGGTATGTGTGATATTGTGTATGAGTGGATAAACAACATTGCCATCTAACTATAATGGAGGTACCATATGTATGTGTGATATTGTGTATGAGTGAATAAATAACCTTGCCATCTAACTATAATGGAGGTACCGTATGTATGTGTGATATTGTGTATGAGTGAATAAATAACCTTGCCATCTAACTATAATGGAGGTACCATATGTATGTGTGATATTGTGTATGAGTGAATAAATAACCTTGCCATCTAACTATATTGGAGGTACCGTATGTATGTGTGATGTTGTGTATGAGTGGATAAACAACCTTGCCATCTAACTATAATGGAGGTACCATATGTATGTGTGATATTGTGTATGAGTGGATAAACAACCTTGCCATCTAACTATAATGGAGGTACCGTATGTATGTGTGATATTGTGTATGAGTGAATAAACAACCTAGCCATCTAACTATAATGGAGGTACCGTATGTATGTGTGATATTGTGTATGAGTGGATAAACAACCTAGCCATCTAACTATAATGGAGGTACCATATGTATGTGTGATATTGTGTATGAGTGAATAAACAACCTAGCCATCTAACTATAATGGAGGTACCATATGTATGTGTGATATTGTGTATGAGTGAATAAACAACCTAGCCATCTAACTATAATGGAGGTACCGTATGTATGTGTGATATTGTGTATGAGTGAATAAACAACCTAGCCATCTAACTATAATGGAGGTACCGTATGTATGTGTGATATTGTGTATGAATGGATAAACAACCTTGCCATCTAACTATAATGGAGGTACCATACGTATGTGTGATATTGTGTATGAGTGAATAAACAACCTAGCCATCTAACTATAATGGAGGTACCGTATGTATGTGTGATATTGTGTATGAGTGAATAAACAACCTAGCCATCTAACTATAATGGAGGTACCGTATGTATGTGTGATATTGTGTATGAATGGATCAACAACCTTGCCATCTAACTATAATGGAGGTACCATACGTATGTGTGATATTGTGTATGAGTGAATAAACAACCTAGCCATCTAACTATAATGGAGGTACCATATGTATGTGTGATATTGTGTATGAGTGGATAAACAACCTTGCCATCTAACTATAATGGAGGTACCATATGTATGTGTGATATTGTGTATGAGTGGATAAACAACCTTGCCATCTAACTATAATGGAGGTACCATACGTATGTGTGATATTGTGTATGAGTGAATAAACAACCTAGCCATCTAACTATAATGGAGGTACTGTATGTATGTGTGATATTGTGTATGAGTGAATAAACAACCTAGCCATCTAACTATAATGGAGGTACCATATGTATGTGTGATATTGTGTATGAGTGGATAAACAACCTTGCCATCTAACTATAATGGAGGTACCATATGTATGTGTGATATTGTGTATGAGTGCAGGGTGCACGGTGGATTTAGTTGACAGGTAGTCCGTCGGACTAGCTGACTCAGAAACAACTAGTCCTCATATTGTTTTACTAGTCCTTAAAAATCAATCATACTGTTGTATTATATGTGTGACAGTTATGGCACATATCAAAAGTGGCTTTATTTCATAAAGAAAACAAGCCGTTTCCCATTTCAATTAAATGTTCAACTAAATGAGTCATTAATAGAAACAAATACATGTGATTTCGTAGATCCAACTGCAAAGTTATCAGAAGAAATGACTAGTTTAATCAGGGGCAGCAAAAAGGAGTCGTGGACAAGGCGATTCCAGCAGAATTTGAAGCCTCACTGCAACTAAGTCTAAGGACCGACATTGTCGGACTAAGTTGCATCATTTGCCCTATACTTTTCATTAGCGTTTTCTTTCCCGAAGCTGACCAAACAATCAGTAACATTGCTGGCGTTTGGTAACTTGCTAAAATAATCACCCAATGCAGGAATAACGCAACTACCATCACGACGGGATAGCACGTAACGATGTCTGTAACCCGCGCATGTATATTTGTCCATGTCGCTCATCACTCATGGTCGCTAGGTGGCACTACCTATCCTACGCTAACCGGATGTAAACAGCCGCCATTTACATTCACTGCGTTCAGCAAGTTTCCCATCTGACGGTCGTACGGAATATTTAGCTGCCTGTGATAAAATGCTACCTTACTGTCTGATTTTGTTTTAATCCATCACAACACCCAACTAGCGTATACAGAGCGTAAATCAATTTACATAATAACAGCTAGTCCGATGGGACTGCTCCACTAAACATGGACTAGTCCGATCACTGAAACTACTCGTCCGGGACGATCGGACCGGCCTTATTTCGCAGCCTGTGAGTGGATAAACAACCTTGCCATCTAACTATAATGGAGGTACCATACGTATGTGTGATATTGTGTATGAGTGAATAAACAACCTAGCCATCTAACTATAATGGAGGTACCATATGTATGTGTGATATTGTATATGAGTGAATAAACAACCTAGCCATCTAACTATAATGGAGGTACCACATGTATGTGTGATATTGTGTATGAGTGGATAAACAACCTAGCCATCTAACTATAATGGAGGTACCATATGTATGTGTGATATTGTGTATGAGTGGATAAACAACCTAGCCATCTAACTATAATGGAGGTACCATATGTATGTGTGATGTTGTGTATGAGTGGATAAACAACCTAGCCATCTAACTATAATGGAGGTACCATATGTATGTGTGATATTGTGTATGAGTGGATAAACAACCTTGCCATCTAACTATAATGGAGGTACCATACGTATGTGTGATATTGTGTATGAGTGAATAAACAACCTAGCCATCTAACTATAATGGAGGTACCATATGTATGTGTGATATTGTGTATGAGTGGATAAACAACCTTGCCATCTAACTATAATGGAGGTACCATATGTATGTGTGATATTGTGTATGAGTGGATAAACAACCTTGCCATCTAACTATAATGGAGGTACCATATGTATGTGTGATATTGTGTATGAGTGAATAAACAACCTAGCCATCTAACTATAATGGAGGTACCACATGTATGTGTGATATTGTGTATGAGTGGATAAACAACCTAGCCATCTAACTATAATGGAGGTACCATATGTATGTGTGATATTGTGTATGAGTGGATAAACAACCTAGCCATCTAACTATAATGGAGGTACCATATGTATGTGTGATATTGTGTATGAGTGGATAAACAACCTAGCCATCTAACTATAATGGAGGTACCATATGTATGTGTGATATTGTGTATGAGTGGATAAACAACCTAGCCATCTAACTATAATGGAGGTACCATATGTATGTGTGATATTGTGTATGAGTGGATAAACAACCTTGCCATCTAACTATAATGGAGGTACCATATGTATGTGTGATATTGTGTATGAGTGGATAAACAACCTTGCCATCTAACTATAATGGAGGTACCATATGTATGTGTGATATTGTGTATGAGTGGATAAACAACCTTGCCATCTAACTATAATGGAGGTACTGTATGTATGTGTGATATTGTGTATGAGTGAATAAACAACCTAGCCATCTAACTATAATGGAGGTACCGTATGTATGTGTAATATTGTGTATGAATGGATAAACAACCTTGCCATCTAACTATAATGGAGGTACCATACGTATGTGTGATATTGTGTATGAGTGAATAAACAACCTAGCCATCTAACTATAATGGAGGTACCATATGTATGTGTGATATTGTGTATGAGTGGATAAACAACCTAGCCATCTAACTATAATGGAGGTACCATATGTATGTGTGATATTGTGTATGAGTGGATAAACAACTTAGCCATCTAACTATAATGGAGGTACCATATGTATGTGTGATATTGTGTATGAGTGGATAAACAACCTTGCCATCTAACTATAATGGAGGTACCGTATGTATGTGTGATATTGTGTATGAGTGAATAAACAACCTTGCCATCTAACTATAATGGAGGTACCATATGTATGTGTGATATTGTGTATGAGTGGATAAACAACCTTGCCATCTAACTATAATGGAGGTACCATATGTATGTGTGATATTGTGTATGAGTGGATAAACAACCTTGCCATCTAACTATAATGGAGGTACCATATGTATGTGTGATATTGTGTATGAGTGGATAAACAACCTAGCCATCTAACTATAATGGAGGTACCATATGTATGTGTGATATTGTGTATGAGTGGATAAACAACCTAGCCATCTAACTATAATAGAGGTACCATATGTATGTGTGATATTGTGTATGAGTGGATAAACAACCTAGCCATCTAACTATAATGGAGGTACCATATGTATGTGTGATATTGTGTATGAGTGGATAAACAACCTTGCCATCTAACTATAATGGAGGTACCATATGTATGTGTGATATTGTGTATGAGTGGATAAACAACCTAGCCATCTAACTATAATGGAGGTACCATATGTATGTGTGATATTGTGTATGAGTGGATAAACAACCTTGCCATCTAACTATAATGGAGGTACCATATGTATGTGTGATATTGTGTATGAGTGGATAAACAACCTTGCCATCTAACTATAATGGAGGTACCATACGTATGTGTGATATTGTGTATGAGTGAATAAACAACCTAGCCATCTAACTATAATGGAGGTACCACATGTATGTGTGATATTGTGTGTGAGTGGATAAACAACCTAGCCATCTAACTATAATGGAGGTACCATATGTATGTGTGATATTGTGTATGAGTGGATAAACAACCTAGCCATCTAACTATAATGGAGGTACCATATGTATGTGTGATATTGTGTATGAGTGGATAAACAACCTAGCCATCTAACTATAATGGAGGTACCATATGTATGTGTGATATTGTGTATGAGTGGATAAACAACCTAGCCATCTAACTATAATAGAGGTACCGTATGTATGTGTGATATTGTGTATGAGTGGATAAACAACCTTGCCATCTAACTATAATGGAGGTACCGTATGTATGTGTGATATTGTGTATGAGTGGATAAACAACCTTGCCATCTAACTATAATGGAGGTACCATATGTATGTGTGATATTGTGTATGAGTGGATAAACAACCTTGCCATCTAACTATAATGGAGGTACTGTATGTATGTGTGATATTGTGTATGAGTGAATAAACAACCTAGCCATCTAACTATAATGGAGGTACCGTATGTATGTGTGATATTGTGTATGAATGGATAAACAACCTTGCCATCTAATTATAATGGAGGTACCATACGTATGTGTGATATTGTGTATGAGTGAATAAACAACCTGGCCATCTAACTATAATGGAGGTACCATATGTATGTGTGATATTGTGTATGAGTGGATAAACAACCTAGCCATCTAACTATAATGGAGGTACCATATGTATGTGTGATATTGTGTATGAGTGGATAAACAACCTAGCCATCTAACTATAATGGAGGTACCATATGTATGTGTGATATTGTGTATGAGTGAATAAATAACCTAGCCATCTAACTATAATGGAGGTACCATAGGTATGTGTGATATTGTGTATGAGTGGATAAACAACATTGCCATCTAACTATAATGGAGGTACCATATGTATGTGTGATATTGTGTATGAGTGAATAAATAACCTTGCCATCTAACTATAATGGAGGTACCGTATGTATGTGTGATATTGTGTATGAGTGAATAAATAACCTTGCCATCTAACTATAATGGAGGTACCATATGTATGTGTGATATTGTGTATGAGTGAATAAATAACCTTGCCATCTAACTATATTGGAGGTACCGTATGTATGTGTGATGTTGTGTATGAGTGGATAAACAACCTTGCCATCTAACTATAATGGAGGTACCATATGTATGTGTGATATTGTGTATGAGTGGATAAACAACCTTGCCATCTAACTATAATGGAGGTACCGTATGTATGTGTGATATTGTGTATGAGTGAATAAACAACCTAGCCATCTAACTATAATGGAGGTACCGTATGTATGTGTGATATTGTGTATGAGTGGATAAACAACCTAGCCATCTAACTATAATGGAGGTACCATATGTATGTGTGATATTGTGTATGAGTGAATAAACAACCTAGCCATCTAACTATAATGGAGGTACCATATGTATGTGTGATATTGTGTATGAGTGAATAAACAACCTAGCCATCTAACTATAATGGAGGTACCGTATGTATGTGTGATATTGTGTATAAGTGAATAAACAACCTAGCCATCTAACTATAATGGAGGTACCGTATGTATGTGTGATATTGTGTATGAATGGATAAACAACCTTGCCATCTAACTATAATGGAGGTACCATACGTATGTGTGATATTGTGTATGAGTGAATAAACAACCTAGCCATCTAACTATAATGGAGGTACCGTATGTATGTGTGATATTGTGTATGAGTGAATAAACAACCTAGCCATCTAACTGTAATGGAGGTACCGTATGTATGTGTGATATTGTGTATGAATGGATAAACAACCTTGCCATCTAACTATAATGGAGGTACCATACGTATGTGTGATATTGTGTATGAGTGAATAAACAACCTAGCCATCTAACTATAATGGAGGTACCATATGTATGTGTGATATTGTGTATGAGTGAATAAACAACCTTGCCATCTAACTATAATGGAGGTACCATACGTATGTGTGATATTGTGTATGAGTGAATAAACAACCTAGCCATCTAACTATAATGGAGGTACTGTATGTATGTGTGATATTGTGTATGAGTGAATAAACAACCTAGCCATCTAACTATAATGGAGGTACCACGCTAATACATGTGTGATATTGTGTATGAGTGGATAAACAACCTTGCCATCTAACTATATTAAGAGTGCAGAAGTATGTATGTGAGAATGTGTATGATGGATAAACAACCTTGCCATCTAACTATAATGGAGGAATTACCGTATGTATGTAATGAATATTGTGTATGAGTGGATAAACAACACTTGCCATCTAACTATATTAGGTACCATATGTATGTGTGATATTGTGTATGAGTGGATAAACAACCATCTAACTGTGGAGGTACCATATGTATGTGTGATATTATTGTATGAGTGGATAAACAACCTTGCCATCTAACTATAATGGAGGTACCATGTGTATGTGTTATTGTGTATGGTGGATGGCAGACCTAGCCATCTAACTATAATGGAGGTACCGTATGTATGTGTGATATTGTGTATGAGTGGATAAACAACCTTGCCATCTAACTATAATGGAGGTACCATATGTATGTGTGATATTGTGTATGAGTGGATAAACAACCTTGCCATCTAACTATAATGGAGGTACCATATGTATGTGTGATATTGTGTATGAGTGGATAAACAACCTTGCCATCTAACTATAATGGAGGTACCGTATGTATGTGTGATATTGTGTATGAGTGGACAAACAACCTTGCCATCTAACTATAATGGAGGTACCATATGTATGTGTGATATTGTGTATGAGTGGATAAACAACCTAGCCATCTAACTATAATGGAGGTACCACATGTATGTGTGATATTGTGTATGAGTGGATAAACAACCTTGCCATCTAACTATAATGGAGGTACCACATGTATGTGTGATATTGTGTATGAGTGGATAAACAACCTTGCCATCTAACTATAATGGAGGTACCGTATGTATGTGTGATATTGTGCATGAATGGATAAACAACCTAGCCATCTAACTATAATGGAGGTACCGTATGTATGTGTGATATTGTGTATGAGTGAATAAACAACCTAGCCATCTAACTATAATGGAGGTACCCTTATGTGGCGATGTTGTTGTGTATGATGGGACCAACAACCCTAGTAGCATCTAGCACTATAATGGGAGGTTACCATATGTGTGATATTGTGTATGGTGGATAAACCTTGCCATCTATTAACTATAATGGGAGTGCCCATGTATGTGTGTGGTGGATGACGGCAGCCATCTAACCCATAATGGAATTGCCATATGTAGTAGTGGCGATATTATTGTGTATGGTGGATAAACAACCTAGCCATCTAACTATAATGGAGTTACCATATGTATGTGTGATATTGTGTATGAGGTGGATGAAACAACCTAGCCATCTAACTATAATGGAGGTACCATATGTATGTGTGATATTGTGTATGAGTGGATAAACAACCTAGCCATCTAACTATAATGGAGGTACCATATGTATGTGTGATATTGTGTATGAGTGGATAAACAACCTAGCCATCTAACTATAATGGAGGTACCATATGTATGTGTGATATTGTGTATGAGTGGATAAACAACCTAGCCATCTACCTATAATGGAGGTACCGTATGTATGTGTGATATTGTGTATGAATGGATAAACAACCTAGCCATCTAACTATAATGGAGGTACCATATGTATGTGTGATATTGTGTATGAGTGGATAAACAACCTAGCCATCTAACTATAATGGAGGTACCGTATGTATG
>JAHLWY010001848.1:0-14718 GCA_020002185.1 Paraescarpia echinospica
TGTGTGTGTGTGTGTGTGTGTGTGTGTGTGTGTGTGTGTGTGTGTGTGTGTGTGTGTGTGTGTGTGTGTGTGTGTGTGTGTGTGTGTGTGTGTGTTTTGTTTGTTCGAGCAGATCCCTGGTAGTTTCGCATGCCTAAACTTGCAACGGCGTAATTTAATGCGTTGCCATCGAAAAGATAGCAATGCCATTTAGACCGACATATATGTCGCACGATGGATCCAGGAATTTTGAATAGATTTCACGTTACTGCATTTGTATGTGAATACAAATGTTAACCAGGCTATAATGGCAATAGTTGCTGTGTACTGAAACATATATTGCCCAAAGACGCTACAGGGAACCAAGAATTACAATATATACTAAGGTTGTCTCATAAACTAGTCCTTATGAAGTCTTCATTTATCAAGGTAGGGAGCTCTGTGTGTGTGTTTGTTTGTCTGTGTGTGTATGTGCGTGCGTACGCGCGCGCGTGGGTGTTAGCGAGAGGGAGAGAGCGTGCGTGCGTACGTGCGCGTTTGTTTGTGTGCGTGTGCATGTGAACAACCAAATAAGTAATATCATGTGTTTAAATTATTATCGTATAAATAAGCTTTGCGTTAATGGTTCGTACATGAATGAACAATCAAGTTTCTTGGACAATGTTACGTCATAATAAATTCTTTATAGGAGCTGTACATTTGCATCAGATTCATATCCTCTGATGGAAGCGTGCAAAATACATTAATCTATTTTATATATTTTATTTATTTTCAATCTCTCAAGAGTCAACGGGTGTACGTCTGGTGGAACACCGTGTTTCGTACGTCACTAGCAGCAGTATTTCGATAACATTGCTTGGCTTGTATTTATGTCACCGGCTTCCAAACCTGCAATAAGCCTACCATTATGATGACTTTGGAATGCTCGACTTTTCCACTCATCGCTTTGAATAGCGTCGGTTAAGTAGACATGTCTACACTACTTACAGTGGCCATTTCAAAACAAATTTAACGAATTGTAACCTACGTGGAACCAATTCGGAAGACATTATTGTAACTCGTTTGGAAACTATTATGATTTTTTTATTTTATAATCGCAGGCAATGTACTAGTCACATATGCCCTGAAATATTTCTGAATGTATTCAAAATCGTTTAACCAAATATAAAATTCAGTCTCTAATACAAATATGGAGCTGACATCTAAAAGAAACTCCGTGTGACCTTTATATTCAAACATCGAGTAACCCTGACTTTCTATTAAATGCACAACTAAAGGCTTTCGTACGCTAAGCCGTCTACGGTTTAACCCCCAAATGTCAAACAAAAAGCCAACGGATATAGGTAATCTAACTATACGCAGTTAGCGTATGTATGTCTATGTAATAGTGTCTGTGACAAGTCCCCATCAATAACTGATCTCTAGTCATTTACACGTATTCAAACTGAAAAGTGTATCTACATTATAATAATGTAATTTAATATTTATATATTTTTTTTTAAACTGTACCCCCCCAAACCACAATGTAATTGCCCTTACAAGGATGAGTAAAGTTGTATTGTATTGTATTGTATTAACTTCTGCTCGTGGGTGGGCCACAAGCATCTCTGTGCATATGTCATCTCGAGTTTATTGTGATTTGCTAATTCTTATTAAGTTGTATGTTAATATGTTCCCTTAACTTGTTACAAGTCCTACAGCAGCAGAGGGAACAGTTGTTGACCTAGCCTCGTGGTTCTTGACAACGTACGTTGTAAGTAGGTAACTCTTGAAACATAAGTATGCTGTGCTAAACGTGTTCTAGTACTCAGTTAATTTCAAGCGATGTCTTTGTTTCATCAGCGTAGCCAGTAATTATATAATGTGTTTGTTAGTTATACGTATAATTTAATATATAATGTATATTGTGAATATGTGCATGACATTTGGCATAGTGTCAAAAAAAGTAGTTCAAATCGTATAATTACATAACTCGTTTGACCGCCTAGTATCTTGTATAAACAACAACAGCGTATAACAGTTGTCAAATACTCACGATAAGGTCAATATTTATGGTCATGTTTCGCATTCTGCAGTGTACCTATTTGGTCTATAAGGTAAGCATACTACTTCGCAACAAATACGTTCTACATTTTACTACCCGCATAGTTAAGTATATCAACTTACATTTACAATTAGCTGCAAGGCAAATACAATTATATATACTTATGTATATTACACAGCAGAAAGCACATTATAATTATGCAGTGTATACGTTTCGGGTTTCTAATTAGTTTCTAATTAGTTTCTAGCACTTGTCACGTTAGGTTAATTAACTAATCACATATGATGTTGTGGTTACTATGGCATGGTGCTTTTTAGGAAGCGTAACTAAATAAGTCACCTATTCCAAAACACTGCGCCAAGCCTTCTAATTAGGCAATGAGAGTGGTCAGTGCCAATGGGAAAGGTCACTACCAAGGTACATATATCGTCGTCAGTAATTATGTTATGTTCCCAATTAACTTCACACCGTCCCTGTTGCGGACAGCCGAGCTTTTACTCCATTCCTACTGAGTTCATTGAGCACTCAATTCTGGCATGAAAGCTCACACGTTACCCAATGCTGCTCTCAATAACTACGCCACTACTTTCCACAGCCACATGTATCCCATCTAGAGCATATTGCTCTGGGTTTGCTGTCTTGTTTAATCTTGTAAACCAGTTCGGTTGATTCTGATGAGTATATGACCGTGCTGATCATGCACTGACACCGATGAAGATAAACATGTGACTACCAAAGATAAAATACACAAGGATGTCGTCTTTAACAGTAACTCCGTCTGACTGTAATTGGCGGGTGTGGTGTACCGCCCGCGGTCATAAACGACAGCCACAGAACTAGATCTCCCACGGCAGTGTCGTCGACTCCGGTATCAATCTAACCCGCGATGACAACCACAGCAAGAATGCTTGCGTTGCGCCGCTACACGACAGAAAACACCGCGAATAGCGCGTTCCTGCACACGTCGGGTGTGTCAGAACGTCAACGCGATTCGGCGTCAACATGTTACATATAAGCGTGTCTGACGTGCTAGCAGTGTCGCGGATTCCCATACATGTGGCATGATGTCGCCGTGGTAGTCGTACGTTTTGTAATAACCGTGAATACAGCTGGTCTTCCCACGTCTTTACCTCTTGCGGTGATGCTAATCTCAACACTCAGTGACAATGCTAACCAAATAAAAAATACTATATTGTAACTGTTTCTAACATAGAAGACAGTTGACTGGGTAATCATTGGAAGTCTAACCCTAATCTTAACCATAACTAACCATAAGTATTTCTACTACTGACTCTAACCCTAACTAATCCTAACGTCTAATGAATAATGAGATTAACACTAACCAATTTTTTTCCGTCATCTGATTGGTTTCAATGAGTATGCACTCGTCCCTAGCGCCTAAGTAGCATTTAATAATTACGCAAAAAATCGCTGCGCGAAACACCAAAATAATTTTGTTCATCGCGATTTTTTATCAAAGCTCGTCAGCAACGTTGTTGGTTCACGAACGACATATTTTCATCGTCGCAGGTTATCCTAATCCACATGGAACTCTCTAAATTGACCAGTCATTATTGTATATATATATATATGCGTGCGTGCGTGCGTGCGTGCGTGCGTGCGTGCGTGCGTGCGTGCGTGTATGCATGTAGATATATATATATATGTGTGTTTGTGTATTATCATAGTTGATAATATATATGTATTAGCAACTATGATAATACACACACATATATAACACATACACGCAAGCACGCACGCACGCACGCACGCACGCGCGCTCACACACACACACACACACACACACACATCGAATCAACCTACCTCCCACCAATCCTGCCGCGCGGTTGATATCGTGTCGTCCGAGTGTGTGCTTACAAGTTACATTGTCTGCCAGCGACTGTCACGCGACCCGCGGCACGAACTGCGAATTGATCGACGACAGGACGCAAGCGAAGGACCAACGCAGTAAGAGAGGGGGAGGGCGGTCCAACTAACACACACGTGCGGCACTTATGCGTTACACTACGGCGCAGTGAGTTGTCTCGCAAACTTCAATTGCATCTAATGTAAATGTAAATTACTCATACGAGCATGTAAACATAGCTTAGTTTCCTGTGATAAAAACTCGTGTATTCGTCAGTATCGAATACTATAAAACCTGTCCATAGACATAGTGGAGATCGTCGGGTCTGCGCAATATATCCTTTATGGCCAGGTTACCGCTACAGACAGGTTGTGAACAATGCTAACTGGTCATTCAGGACGTTCTAGAGTGTCCATTGCAGACAGGTGTTCGTTGTGGGCAATTGTGTCCATTAAGGGTAGTTTCAATAACATATGCCTATACAGTAGTTGCTACTCTACTAGCAGCTACTGCAGTGTTACAAACTATGTCATGGCGGTTACGAGCAAGGAGCCTATATTCAGACAGGAGACTTCACTGAACGAGATCATGAGAGTCTACAATGAAAGTTTTTTTATCCGCCATTTGGAAGGCTAGCACGTGCGTCAGTGCACGTGTTCTGGCTTGGCGTGCCTCCAGAATGGCGGACTAACCACTCCATTTACGTATTTTTTTGAACAATGGGAACAGCGCCTGCTGGGCCGTCTTGTGTTGATACACTGTCTTTGGTTACGAGGATGTGACGTCGTGACGCATCAGAATCACGACGTCTTGCCCTAACCGGGAAACGCCGCTGCGACATTGGACAAGTGTGGGCAGTTCACGTCCTGGGCACACTTTTCAAGCAACACCGAAACAAGTGCGTTGTAAAATGCATCTAAAAACATGTTTTTCGATGTTAGCGAACACAGATTAAGCCTCTTCGGTCACGTGTATCCTTGCATTTGGTTGGCGTGATATGGCAAAGCAGAAAAATACAGAAATTACTGCCTAGTTGCAAGACTACAATGGTCCATTTTCAAAAATGGGTTACACTGTTCTTAACATTGAGTGTCTGCATTGTCTTTGGCATTCATTGAATATATTTACCATGCTCGCTGTGCGCGAGAATCCAAGAGCATTGTACGGGATACTACCCATCCAGCCAACCATTTCTTTGAACTTCTTCCCTCTGGCAAGCGCTATAAAAGTATTAAAACAAGGATCACTATACTTAAAAACAGTTTCTATCCGCAGGCTGTGAGGCACTTGAACCGTGAGGTGCCATGACACTGTTTTCAGTCAGATTAGATTTTATGTCGCCATGCTAAATTATTTATTTATCGTTTTTTTATTTATTTATCTAACATATCATGTATATACTCTTTTAACTGTCAGTTTAGTTTTTATATCGTCAGCTAATTTATTTATTTATTATTTATTTAACTACATGTAGACTTTTAACTGTATAGGTAATGTTCAGACGGTATTAATATTATGTTACTAAGTTCACTTTTATGTCAGTAGATGTATGACTGTCTTAAATGTGTTGGCAGTTGGCTTTGGTTTAAATTTATACTAGTTTTAGCAAAGTTTTATAATGTTTCTGGTTGTATTTTTAGCGTGTGCATGATGGGGGCAGGGGAGACAAGCATGTATGTATGTTGACGCCACAACGCCAAGAATTCCTCGTACATTTTAAATGTTACTTGGTAATAATCACTCTGAATCTGAATGTATATTATGGATGTAGACAGTACATGATAATATGTTAGTATTTAAAAGTTTCGGAAGGGAATATATTCATGCGCATATAAAATGGCTCATTGGAACTCTATAGCTGGAAGTCTCGCGAGAATGATCGCGCAAGAACGGATCCAAAGAAATAAATTATTTCTAAAGTAAAAATGTAACCACGAGATTGGCATAACATGGCAGCACTCGTGTTAGGGGTGGTCTCATCAATTTTCGCCGAGTCCAAATAAGTTATGCGTTTAGCATTAGTTCAACCCCCCTTGCTATAGTTGTCCGATCCAAAATGGCTATAAGCGTCAATTTGCATTAACATGTTTTTCACTCGCTGTGTGACATTACTGTAGCACTTTAATTTTTCCCGCGATACTTGGGGACATCCACACCACCCCACGCAGTCCATAACGTATTCTGGCACATTACGAACTTATGCGATCACCTCTAAACAGTGTCATGAACATTTCAAGGCTTTCTTTTTATCTTCTCCCGATGTATAAAAGATAAATGATAATTGTTTTATATCGAAAACATGTCAAAACAAGTTTCGTGCTTACTTCCAAAGTAGCTGTTTAGACCGGCGTGTTATCAATAGCTCTGTTGTCATAAGTGCGCACTTGGCAACTTCCGGTCAACCGGTGGGCCGGAACTAGGCAACTAAGAAAGAGCCCGTCGGCGAAGCGCTTGATATTACTCCAGTGACAAGTGGCGAATACTTAAATTGTGTATTCCTGATGGGATGCTTTAAATCAAGTACGACTCTTGACGGTTAAGTTGACCTGCGTGATACGAAAGGAGCGCGTTTAACCATTGTCTATAAAATATAACACGTATTGCGTGTCGGTTGCGTAGACCGGAAACTTGTCGTGTATACATTGCACCTGTCCAAGCAGTTGTGACGAAAGCCGTTTATCTCAGATGACATAACGCCTACATCGTAGGTATCGTTATGCTTACATGTAGTATTGTCTTCGCTCGCAATATTAATAGTAGTAGGTAAATCATACAAATTATGTACTGTTATCTTCAATTCAGATTGTAGTTGTATGTGATACAGTACATTAATTAATTCAATAACCCCCCGAAACATATTACGAGCATATAATTTGTGAATTCATAGCCCATAGCACGAGAGAGAGAGAGAGAGAGAGAGAGAGAGAGAGAGAGAGAGAGAGAGAGAGGAGCGAGGGGAGGGAGTAAAGGAGAGGGAGAAAGATAAAGGAGGAGAGGAGGCTGTGTTAGTTTGATCTTGCATTGACTGGCTGTGTGCATGTAGCTTATGATTATAACCTACCTGCCAACTTACAATACTAATATGTAATACGACGTTGTTGCATTAAGTCTCAGTTGAACGTGTGGTATCAGCGTGTTTTGTTCTTAGCTTCTGCAACAGTACAGCCGAGGCACTAAGGCAGGCACGAGAGAACGTTGCCTGTTACACCAATGTGGTGTCTACAACATGTCCGACAGAACGTCAAAGGAGACGCTTAATTGAGACGCTTAACTGAAGACATCTAACAGATTATAGGCGGGTCGCTGCCCTTCTTAAATACATAGTTTGTACGATGTCAGACGCTAGTGTTTGGTTTAAAAAAACTATTATAATAATAAAATAATAATAATATAATAATAATAAAAATGACAATTGTGTTTATTTTTCCAACATAAGAACAATACACAAAGTGTGATACATTAATAATTATGTCAGAAAAAAGGGGTATACTGAAGAGAAAATTCTTATATTTGTATAACCCTATGAATTATCTGCTTACAACACATGACAAAGATTACATAAATACACATTAATAATAGTAATGTTGTGATAATCGGTATTTTATATTGACTTGCAGCAGGTTTTTACCTGTGATATGTATTTTTTTTAACATATATTTGTCGATAATGCACCTTTTTAATGTACAAACAAATGCATGAAATGTGGGCTTGGTGGCAGTACTGGAAGGCAATGAATTCCAGCATTTTACTCCATAAATTGATAGACACTTTAACTTCACGTTTGTTCGAACACTTTGTCTGACATATTGATACTGAACTCGGGATGAGTATGAAGAAGACTGTTTTGTAAACAAAGACTGCAAATTGGCAGGTACTAGTAAATTGGTATACGCTTTATACATAATTGACAAGATCTTAAAATCTACTAAGTCTTGAAATGTTAGTACTCTACATATGTAAAATAGCATGTGGGTATGATGAAGTCTGTCAACACCACATACCAGTCTGGTCACCCTCTTTTGTAAGATTGTAATACAATGAACATTGGTGTTATACGTAGTTCCCCAAACTTCACAACAGTAACTCATTATTGGTAAGAAGAGTGAATAATACAAAGTAAGTAACCTGTTGGTTCCTAGGATATGACTTGCTTTATACAGTACTCCAGTTATTCTAAACAGCCTGGTTTTAACACTGTTTATGTGATATTTCCAAGTACGTTTTTCATGAAAGTAAACTCCAAGAAATGTTGACATGTTGACTCTAGTATTCAGTTGTAGAGGTCATTGCAAAGATTGTCAATGAAGGCCTCAGCACACTGTTTGTTTTCCCATTGGCGACCATGTTAACGTTTTAGGTGATTATAAGAAAACCTGACCTACAACATTTCTTAAACTTCTCACCTGCTGTTATTATCATCTCATTGACATGCTGGTTGAGTTTAGTCAAAATCTAATATTTCTAGCTCTCGTAAAATGCCTCTACGTGTGACAACATCAATATTTACGAAAGGATGCAGGCAGTAATCCGGCTAAAGGGTGAACTAGCCAAATTGTTGCCAAATACCCTCCCGCTTAGTAAAATCACCTAAAAATGCACCATTTTACTGTCAACAGCTTCTACAGTCACACCGGAAAATCTGACTACTCAAATACACTTATGTCAAAGCAGGTGAATTTTATAAAAAGGCATTTATCAAAAAATACATTGCACTTTTTTTCGTAACCAAGCAAGAAGTCTAACAGTGTCCTGACCCCTGCAGCATTAAATAACAGTTAAAAATAGTACACAATTCCGTCGTCATTTAAAACTTATCTTTACAAACTTGCTTATCCACCTGGCGTATCCACCCATCTGTTGATAACTCCAATACTGCTTATCGATTTTGAGATTGATCAACACTTTCGTCTTCATTCTCCTCTGAGCCTGGTTTCCAAATATTTAGGCGCAGTAAACATTATCTTATTATTATTATTACTATTAGTCATCGGTTAATACTATACTTTAAATACTATTAAAAGTTTTACCTATATGGAAACTTGTCAGATACAAAATAAACCGAAATTACAATTTTGTATAGTTACTTTTATGAGGTTTTTGGGCCCTCGCTAGATTACCCTCTCTGGATGGGGTACCACAAGGTTCAGTTCCCGCTCCGATGCTCTTTAACAACTGCACGTTGGACATCCCGCACACAACATCAACGAAATACATCCATGCCGATGACATCGCCCTCACGGCATCGGGACTGAATTATGATGACATACAGGAAACGTTATCGTAAGTAGTAATAGAGGTCCCTTACCGCGCATAGCGCTGCGGAGCAAGAGCAAAAGTACCGCGCATGGTTGTCGCGTCGCGGTGCAAGTGCAAAGTACCCGGATGTAGGTCAAGGTCAAATACCCGGATGTAGGTCAAGGTCAAGTACCCGGATGTAGGTCAGGTCACGTGGCGCCCCCTACCGAAATTTTTCGGAACTATGATGGCACGCCACCTAGCGGATTTTTTCGGAACTGAAATAGTTCCCGCCAAAAAATATCATCGCGCCCCTGGCGGATAGTTGGTTAACTAATTAGTTCCCGCCAAAACTAAAATAGCTCCCCTGGCGGATAGTTGGTGAACTGAAATATTTCCCGCCAAAACTAGATAGCGCCACCTAGCGGAATTTTTCGCTACTAAAATATTTCCCGCCAAAACTGAAAAAGCGCCCCTGTCGGATAGCTGGTGAACTAAAATATTTCCCGCCAAAACTAGATAGCGCCACCTAGCGGAATTTTTCGGGACTAAAATATTTAAATAGCGCCCCCTGGCGGATAGTTGGTGAACTGAAATTATTTCCCGCCAAAACTATGGAAGCGCCCCCTGACGGATAGTTGGTGAATTAAAATATTTCCCGCCAAAACTAGATAGCGCCACCTAGCGGATTTTTGTCGAAATACAGTTTGAGACTGGAGGATAAGTTGTGAAGTAAATGTTCGAGTACTGCAAATATTCGTGTCTCTTGCACGCTTGCGTGCAATAGAGCCCCCTGACGGATAGCTCAGGAACTACAAACATCATCCCCTAGTGGACAAGTGAGTGAACCCCGTGTTAAAGCATAGGGAATTTTCCCCATGTTAAAGGATAGGGAAACACCCGGATGTTGCCGGATTTTGCTCTTGCTCTCAGCCAATTCCAAAGTCAAGGATTATGCAACTGATGGTATCCCGACAGCCTCTGCGCCACCTGCGATTGACCAATCACGAGCGAGTTGGGCATTGTGGGCGTGGCTAGTTATGCAAATGAGCTTGGAAAAGTATTTCCCATGTTATGAGATAGGGAATTTTTACCATGTTAAAGCATAGGGAATTTTCCCCATGTTAAGAGATAGGGAATTTTTACCATGTTAAAGCATAGGGAATTTTCACTATGTTATGAGATAGGGAATTTTCCCCGTGTTAAAGGATAGGGAATTTTCCCATGTTAAAGCATAGGGAATTTTTCAAACTGCTACGCACAGTAATTTTGTACCCGAGGTTGACTTGGTTAATCAGATAGCGCTTTGGTTAGCCATTGTTTTGAGCTTTCGTACTTGAATATAATCTCATCATTTGATGTTATGGTCATTGACGTTATAGTGAGTGAAAAATCTCCCTGTTAACCGGTATAAACTGGTATAAATCAAGCCTCAAGGGTCTGTGTATTGGCCCCGTGTTTAGCCATAGGGAAGTTATACGAACTTATCTGTTAAAACATTCAAACTACCAGCTATCTGTGTAATATTTTGGTCAAACTGTTTGTCATTTGCACTTACCAACGGTCACAGTTGAAAGTCCGCGTACAAACCGGATCCAAACTGGTGTCAAACTGTTTTGAACTGATATATCCTATCCAAGGCTCATCCGTATTTCATCTGTGCCTAGAGACCACCAATACTGTTTCAGCATTTTATCATGCTGGTGTTCTTAACCTATACGTGTGTACGTATGTACGTATGTACGTAGGTGCATAATCGCGTTCAACATCATTATTAAATAAATAAATGCGCTATGGGCGATGCGCAATGTCGACTCGATCACCTTGATGCCAAAGATCATATATCAATACAAGACGGTGCAGTGCTCGCTATCTACATTGTTCGAGGAAAGTGAAGCGTCATGTTACAACAGTACAGGTACATAATAACCTCCCAGATAAGATGTACCAGTATCTATATAGTTTACCGTATTAAGGTTCAAGTGTACACAGGACCATTAGAACGTTTTTATCCTTTTTCGTACTATAGTATTTAAATTCGTGCTTCTTCGGTAAAACCTTCGAAACCAACTTCTGTCGTAAAACAAATAACCTGGCATGGGTAATCGAAAATGAACTCATAGATTCATATATATATATATATATATATATATAGATACATCAAGAGACGAGACTGTGACCGTGATGTGTGATCTATGACCGAGATGTGTCACGAGACTACGGATGACACATCACACGATAAAGTACTCAGACCAACTAGTGGTGCGAACGAAACACTACAGTTTGACCAACACACATCACGAATCGAACTATAGACACGAGTCGGACAACCGAAACACTATAGTTTGACCAACACACGGCACGAATCGGACTCAGACCAACTAGTTGCGTAAACGAAACAGAAACTTAACCGATTACACTGCACGAATTGAACTCAGACCAACTAGTTGGACAAACGAAACACTATTCTTTGACCACCACATGTCACAAATTGAACTCAGATCAACTAGTCACACAAACGAAACACTATGCTTTGACCAACACGCTGAACGAATCGAACATTGAACTCAGACCAACTAGTTGTGCAAACGAAACACTATGCTTTGACCAACACGTGTCACGAATTGGACTTAGATCAACTAGTTGTACAAACGAAACACTATGCTTTGACCAACACGTGTCACGAATTGAACTTAGAGCAACTAGGCACATCACACGAGACTATGACCGAGATACGTCACGAGACTACGGATGACACGAGACTACGGATGAAACATCACACGAGAGTACCGACGAGACAAGAGACGAGACTGTGACCGAGATACGTCACGAGACTACGGATGACACGAGACTACGGATGAAACATCACACGAGAGTACCGACGAGACAAGAGACGAGACTGTGACCGAGATATGGCACGAGACTACGGATGACACATCACACGAGAGTACCGACGAGACACGAGTTGTACAAACGAAACACTATGCTTTGACCAACACGTGTCACGAATTGAACTTAGATCAACTAGTTGGACAAACGAAACACTAATCTTAACGTGTTATCGTGTCAATTCCTTCCTTTTTCAGGAAAATATACGTGTTATTGCATCAATTCCTTCCTTTTTCAGGAAAATATACGTGTTATCGTGTCAATTCCTTCCTTTTTCAGGAAAATATACGTGTTATCGCAGCAAATCCCTCCGTTTTCAGGAAAATAGACACACGAGTTGTACAAACGAAACACTAACCTTAGCCGAATACGTGACACGAATTGAACTCAGACCGACTAGCGGGCAAACGAAACACTATGCTTTGACCAACACGTGTCACGAATTGAACTCAGACCAACTAGTTGGACAAACGAAACTATGCTTTGACCAACACGTGTCACGAATTGAACTCAGACCAACTAGTTGGACAAACGAAACACTATGCTTTGATCAACACGTGTCACGAATTGAACTCAGACCAACTAGTTGGACAAACGAAACACTATGCTTTGACCAACACGTGTCACGAATTGAACTCAGACCAACTAGTTGCACTAACGAAACACTACATCACACGAGACTATGGCCGAGATATATCACGAGACTGCGGATGACACGTCACACGAGAGTACCGGTGAGACAAGAGACGAGACTATGACCGAGATACGTCACGAGACTACAGATGACACGTCACACGAGAGTACCGACGAGACAAGAGACGAGACTATGACCGAGATACGGCACGAGACTACGGATGACACATTACACGAGAGTACCGACGAGACACGAGTTGTACAAACGAAACACTATGCTTTGACCAACACGTGTCACGAATTGCACTTAGATCAACTAGTTGGACAAACGAAACACTATGCTTTGCCCAACACGTGTCACGAATTGAACTCAGACCAACTAGTTGGACAAACGAAACACTAAGCTTTGACCAACACGTGTCACGAAAACGAAACACTATGCTTTGACCAACACGTGTCACGAATTGAACTTAGATCAACTAGGTATATCACACGAGACTATGACCGAGATATGTCACGAGACTTCGGATGCACGTCACACGAGAGTACCGACGAGACAAGAGATGAGACTATGACCGAGATATGTCACGAGACTACGGATGACACATCACACGAGACTTCGGATGACACATCACACGAGAGTACCGACGAGACAAGAGACGAGACCATGACCGAAAAGGAAGCAAAGAACTCACTCACTCACTCACCCTTCGTATCTGTTCACTCACTCACTCACTCACTCACTCACTCACTCACTTACTCACCCTTCGTATCTGTTCACTCACTCACTCACTCACCCTTCGTATATGTTCACTCACTCACTCACTCACTCACTCACTCACTCACTCACCCTTCGTATCTGTTCACTCACTCACTCACTCACTCACTCACTCACCCTTCGTATCTGTTCACTCACTCACTCACTCACCCTTCGTATATGTTCACTCACTCACTCACTCACTCACTCACTCATCCTTTGTGTCTGTTCACGCAGTCACTCACTCACGCACTCATTACACTATGCTTTGACCAACACGCTACACAAACATCACACGAGAGTACCGACGAGACAAGAGACGAGACTATGATCGAGATATATCACGAGACTACGGATGTCACATCACACGAGACTACGGATGTCACATCACACGAGACTACGGATGACACATCACACGAGAGTACCGACGAGACAATGTCCGAGATATATCACGAGACTGCGGATGATACATCACACGAGACTATGACCGAGATATGTCACGAGACTATGGATGACACATCACACGAGAGTACGGTCTATAGACACGAGTTGTACAAACGAAACACTACACTTTGACCAACACGTGGCACAAATTGAACTCAGATCAACTAGTCACGCAAACGAAACACTACACTTTGACCAACACGGGTCAAACGAATTGAACTTAGATCACCTAGACACATCACACGAGACTATGACCGAGATATGTCACGAGATTACGGATGACACATCACACGAGACTATGGCCGAGATTTGTCACGAGACTATGACCGAGACTACGGATGACACATCACACGAGAGTACGGACGAGACAAGAGATATGCTACGAGACTACGGATGACACATCACACGAGACTACGGATGTCACATCACACGAGAGTACGGATGAGACAAGAGATACGCCACGAGACATTCAAAGAGGTGACCATCATGGTTTCCGACGCCACTCAACGGACACCAATGTAATTAGTCAGAGTATAGCCATCTATCGAACATGATAGTTCTCTATTCGTTGACACACATATTCGTTGAGAATAGCGGAAGCGTAGAGGCCGCCATGTCAGGTCGCCATGACATTCAAATACCTTCCGGTACTACGTTACTTCCGGCGTAGCATCCCTAGTGGAGGCCGCCATGACAGTCAAGTGACTTCCGGTACCACGTCACTTCCGGCGTAGAGACCCCTAGTGGATAATCGGAGTACTACGTCACACACTGCCATAGCAAGCGAATTTGAAAACGGCTGTGATCGAAAACGACTATGTCAATAACATGTAAGGACAACCACCTGACAGGACTTCATTCAATGAGGTG
>JAHLWY010001849.1:0-14713 GCA_020002185.1 Paraescarpia echinospica
TTTAACAACAACCACTAAAGTGGTTGTTGTATAAATTTTCGCGAGGTTAACCCCAACTTTTTTTCTCTAGCTAACCTAATTATATAATTTTTTTAACCGCTAGATGGCGCCACCATGTGACGTAGTACTCCGATTATCCGCTAGGGGCGTTACACCGGAAGTGACGTCGTACCGGAAGTTACTTAACTGTCATGGCAGCCTCTACTAGGGACGACACGTCGGAAGTGACGTCACACCGGAAGTTACTTGACTGTCATGGCGGCCTCTACGCTTCCGGTATTCTCGGAAGTGTGTCAACGAATAGATATCTATCATGGCCGGTAGTTGGCGTTATTCTGAGTAGTTACACTGCTATCCGTTGGGGCCATCAGATGTCGCCTGTCTCATGAACGTGCACAGTTTTTGTGTTAAGGGAAGTCACGTGATGTACGTTCGGTCTGATTGATTATGCAAATGAGCTCACGCCGAAAACTAGTGTATATACCGTGCTTCCGACGATTCTGGTCTTTCCTTTTTCGACTCTCGAGAAGGTCGTATCGTATCTGGTCGCTCTCACTATTTGAAAATATGGAATTGTTACGTTGAAAAGATGGCTGTTTCATATACATATGTTTTCCATTAAAAGAAGCGATACTTCATGCGAGTCCTATGGTCGCCTCGTTGGACGTGAATCCGACCAAATGATCGTCTCTTGACATGAAGGTATGTGATGTTTGGCACCTCATTGAATGAAGTCCTGTCAGGTGGTTGTCCTTACATGTTATTGACATAGTCGTTTTCGATCGTAGCAGTTTTCAAATTCGCTTGCTATGATCGTGTGTGACGTGGTACTCCGATTATCCACTAGGTGTCTCTACGCCGGAAGTGACGTGGTACCGGAAGTCACTTGACTGTCATGGCGGCCTCCACTAGGGATGCTACGCCGGAAGTAACGTAGTACCGGAAGTTATTTGAATGTCATGGCGACCTGACATGGCGGCCTCTACGCTTCCGCTATTCTCAACGAATATGTGTGTCAACGAATAGAGAACTATCATGTTCGATAGATGGCTATACTCTGACTAATTACATTGGTGTCCGTTGAGTGGCGTCGGAAACCATGATGGTCACCGCTTTGAATGTCTCGTGGCGTATCTCTTGTCTCGTCCGTACTCTCGTGTGATGTGACATCCGTAGTCTCGTGTGATGTGTCATCCGTAGTCTCGTAGCATATCTCCTGTCTCGTCCGTACTCTCGTGTGATGTGTCATCCGTAGTCTCGGTCATAGTCTCGTGACAAATCTCGGCCATAGTCTCGTGTGATGTGTCATCCGTAATCTCGTGACATATCTCGGTCATAGTCTCGTGTGATGTGTCTAGGGGATCTAAGTTCAATTCGTTTGACCCGTGTTGGTCAAAGTGTAGTGTTTCGTTTGCGTGACTAGTTGATCTGAGTTCAATTTGTGCCACGTGTTGGTCAAAGTGTAGTGTTTCGTTTGTACAACTCGTGTCTATAGACCGTACTCTCGTGTGATGTGTCATCCATAGTCTCGTGACATATCTCGATCATAGTCTCGTGTGATGTATCATCCGCAGTCTCGTGATATATCTCGGACATTGTCTCGTCGGTACTCTCGTGTGATGTGTCATCCGTAGTCTCGTGTGATGTGACATCCGTAGTCTCGTGATATATCTCGATCATAGTCTCGTCTCTTGTCTCGTCGGTACTCTCGTGTGATGTTTGTGTAGCGTGTTGGTCAAAGCATAGTGTAATGAGTGCGTGAGTGAGTGACTGCGTGAACAGACACAAAGGATGAGTGAGTGAGTGAGTGAGTGAGTGAGTGAACATATACGAAGGGTGAGTGAGTGAGTGAGTGAACAGATACGAAGGGTGAGTGAGTGAGTGAGTGAGTGAGTGAGTGAGTGAACAGATACGAAGGGTGAGTGAGTGAGTGAGTGAGTGAGTGAACAGATACGAAGGGTGAGTGAGTGAGTGAGTGAGTGAGTGAGTGAACAGATACGAAGGGTGAGTGAGTGAGTGAGTGAGTGAGTGAGTGAGTGAACAGATACGAAGGGTGAGTGAGTGAGTGAGTTCTTTGCTTCCTTTTCGGTCATGGTCTCGTCTCTTGTCTCGTCGGTACTCTCGTGTGATGTGTCATCCGAAGTCTCGTGTGATGTGTCATCCGTAGTCTCGTGACATATCTCGGTCATAGTCTCGTCTCTTGTCTCGTCGGTACTCTCGTGTGACGTGCATCCGAAGTCTCGTGACATATCTCGGTCATAGTCTCGTGTGATATACCTAGTTGATCTAAGTTCAATTCGTGACACGTGTGGTCAAAGCATAGTGTTTCGTTTTCGTGACACGTGTTGGTCAAAGCTTAGTGTTTCGTTTGTCCAACTAGTTGGTCTGAGTTCAATTCGTGACACGTGTTGGTCAAAGCATAGTGTTTCGTTTGTCCAACTAGTTGATCTAAGTGCAATTCGTGACACGTGTTGGTCAAAGCATAGTGTTTCGTTTGTACAACTCGTGTCTCGTCGGTACTCTCGTGTAATGTGTCATCCGTAGTCTCGTGCCGTATCTCGGTCATAGTCTCGTCTCTTGTCTCGTCGGTACTCTCGTGTGACGTGTCATCTGTAGTCTCGTGACGTATCTCGGTCATAGTCTCGTCTCTTGTCTCACCGGTACTCTCGTGTGACGTGTCATCCGCAGTCTCGTGATATATCTCGGCCATAGTCTCGTGTGATGTAGTGTTTCGTTAGTGCAACTAGTTGGTCTGAGTTCAATTCGTGACACGTGTTGGTCAAAGCATAGTGTTTCGTTTGTCCAACTAGTTGGTCTGAGTTCAATTCGTGACACGTGTTGGTCAAAGCATAGTGTTTCGTTTGTCCAACTAGTTGGTCTGAGTTCAATTCGTGACACGTGTTGGTCAAAGCATAGTTTCGTTTGTCCAACTAGTTGGTCTGAGTTCAATTCGTGACACGTGTTGGTCAAAGCATAGTTTCGTTTGTCCAACTAGTTGGTCTGAGTTCAATTCGTGACACGTGTTGGTCAAAGCATAGTGTTTCGTTTGCCCGCTAGTCGGTCTGAGTTCAATTCGTGTCACGTATTCGGCTAAGGTTAGTGTTTCGTTTGTACAACTCGTGTCTATTTTCCTGAAAACGGAGGGATTTGCTGCGATAACACGTATATTTTCCTGAAAAAGGAAGGAATTGACACGATAACACGTATATTTTCCTGAAAAAGGAAGGAATTGACACGATAACACGTATATTTTCCTGAAAAAGGAAGGAATTGACACGATAACACGTATATTTTCCTGAAAAAGGAAGGAATTGATGCAATAACACGTATATTTTCCTGAAAAAGGAAGGAATTGACACGATAACACGTTAAGATTAGTGTTTCGTTTGTCCAACTAGTTGATCTAAGTTCAATTCGTGACACGTGTTGGTCAAAGCATAGTGTTTCGTTTGTACAACTCGTGTCTCGTCGGTACTCTCGTGTGATGTGTCATCCGTAGTCTCGTGACGTATCTCGGTCATAGTCTCGTCTCTTGTCTCGTCGGTACTCTCGTGTGACGTGTCATCCGAAGTCTCGTGACATATATCGGTCATAGTTTCGTGTGATGTGCCTAGTTGATCTAAGTTCAATTCGTGACACATGTTGGTCAAAGCATAGTGTTTCGTTTTCGCGACACGTGTTGGTCAAAGCATAGTGTTTCGTTAGTGCAACTAGTTGGTCTGAATTCAATTATATATATATATGTATGTATCTATATAGTGTAAGACTATTAGTAAGGTTCCCAACATACGCTTTGCATTACACTATGAAAAAGACACAAGATGAGGTTTGCACAGTTTATTCGTGAACAACACAAACGTATTTACATATCACGCTCCATAACTAAAAGAACCAGAGACATTGATACAGAGTCTTGCAAAGTTTAATCGTGTACAACACAAAAGAAAGTTCTTTACAGGTCACCCTCCATTACTGCCAGAACCATATGTTTCATAGTGTTTCGCCACTGTTTCGAAACAGATTCTTGCAACCATGTATTGATATTACACAACTGTTCGACTGTCACATCGGATAGCTTCACACCTGCGTCTAACAAAACACTCAAACAGTCTTTCACCACTGCGGTTGAATTAATGGTCTCCACAGCCTCGTCAAAGTGCATGCAAATTTGAATGTCATCAGATAACATACAATCGTGATGACATTGACTAGGATGGTCTATCTTGCAACCACGACATTGTCGTCTTGAGAGTTCAAAGATGTTACATGATATGTGTCGTGCCAGCGTCTTCTTCATTTCAATTACAGGGAAATCAATGGTAAAGTTCGGACCAGTAAAGTCAGGAGCAGAAGTTGTAACGTTGGCAGGCTGGGTAGAAGTTGTGACATTGACAGCATGGGTAGTTGTGACGTCGTCAGGAACGGAAGTTGGTATCGATGATGTTCTGTTGTCGTTAATCGTCTCTGTCGACACAGAGACCATTCGTTGACGCTTTGGTGGTAGCGAACCTTCAATGTAATCCTGCAAGAATATTTCAATATTAAAAAATATTAAAGACTGCATGGGAATAGTACACCGTTGCTAGAGTACGGTGATAATGACGCCATTTTGCCGGAAGTAAACAATATAGAGGGACGCCATTTTAGCGGAAGTAAACATATACAGGGATGCCATTTTAGCAGAGGTAAACATACGCAAGGGCGACGATGGTGAAAGTACATAGTAAAACAATACAAAGTATGACTCACCACAAGCACGTCCAGCTCGACGTCCTCGGCCATTCTCTTCTTCCGGCGGGCACAACTACCGCTGGTAACGTGGTACTTCCAACAGTCGCGCCGTGTGAAATGGCTCTTACAGTCCGGGCAGGTGAAGGGCCTCCGTGATGGTGGTAGATATCTCGGAGTCGGCAGGGCCCTCTCATCACTCGCAATCGTTTGAACCATGATATACATGTCAGAGGCCACATAACCGTGTCGTTCGCATTGCAAATGTCCCCTGACGTCGACAATCATACCCTTCTTGCAGTACCTGCACCCGATGTAGAAGGGAGTGTGCTGGCGTACTCTATCGCTAAGGAGACCTTTGACCTTGATAGGAGGGTCGACGCTTACCGTTGATTCTAGAGTTGGGACGTCGACTACGTCTGGTTCCGATGGCCCGACAGGGTGGTTGGTTACCGGCATGATGGGGCTGTTCGTTGGCTCGTCCTCATTGCTCGATTCCGCTACATTGCGAGATCGGTAGTAGGGTGGCTTCAACATGACGATGTTAGGCGTGCTGTCGTCGTGATAGGAATGACGATCCGATTGATAAAACACTGCGCTTATATAGTTAATAAATGTGCCGAACGAGCACGAAATGTCTAACCTATGAGAATAGCTAATACTCTTTTGTGAGAATGTGGGTGACTCTGAAAAGAACCGTTTCTTGGAATTTCATCGAATTTTTCTTATGATGCTAATGATGGTGATGATGATGAACACACGAGTTCCTGTTGTTGTTGTTCGCGCTTTATCCTGGACAGTGTGTTCTTGATGAGCATGGAGCGTCGGAGGTAAGACTCTGGGTTGTGGTTCTTGCGTGTCTTGCGCATCTCGCGAAGTTTCTCGACAGACAACCTCAAGAGGGGTCGTATCTCCTTGTAGTGGTTGGATGCCGTCACTGCCGGAGACATTCGCTTAGCAGGTTGACAGTCACACGGGTCGGTCGCCGGGTGTCGTCGCTTGTTGCTACCCACAACATCTCGGTCATTGTCGGTAGCAATATCTCGGACGTTGTCAGTTGATGAAATAGAACCCATTTTCAAGATGTAATATATAATGGCCACAATACCTGACGCAGGTCTTTTATACCAGTTCGACCGAACATAATGGTCACGTGGGTATGCCGAACGAACATTTGTCCACTAGGGGATGATGTTTGTAGTTCGTGATGTACCCGTCAGGGGGCTCTATTGCACGCAAGCGTGCAAGAGACACGAATATTTGCAGTACTAGAACATTTAGTTTACAACTTGTCCACAAGATGACACCACTTGTATAACTAGTACCGAAAAATTCCGATAGGGGGCGCTGTTTTAGTTAATCAACTATCCACCAGGGGAGCTATTTTAATTAACCAACTATCCGTCAGGGGGCGCTTTTATAGTTTTGGCGGGAAATAATTTCAGTTCACCAACTATCCGCCAGGGGGCGCTATTTTGGTTTTGGCGGGAAATAATTAGTTCACCAACTATCCGCCAGGGGGAGCTATTTTAATTCACCAACTATCCGTCAGGGGGCGCTTCCATAGTTTTGGCGGGAAATAATTTGAGTTCACCAACTATCCGCCAGGGGGCGCTATTCAAGTTTTGGCGGGAAATATTTAGTTCACCAAGTATCCGCCAGGGGGCGCGGTTATATTTTTGGCGGGAATATTTTAGTTCCGAAAAAACCCGCTAGGTGGCGAAAAATTCCGGTAGGGGGCGCCACGTGACCTGACCTACATCCGGGTACTTGACCTTGACCTACATCCGGGTATTTGACCTTGACCTACATCCGGGTACTTTGCTCTTGCTCCGCGGCGCGACACCCTGCGCGGTAAGGGACCTCCTTTACTACTACCGTGTTGTGTACAAATGTAACAATCTTAACGTTGTATGCAATGGAAATGTCATTGAACCATGTCAAGTGTCACACATTTAGGGGTGACGTTAGATCAGTACCTTTCTGGTGATATTATAGCTTCTATTCGACATCTTTTGATTACACATGTTCAGCTAGGTACAGTGGATTATCGAAAAAATGAAGTGCCGAAAGCAGTGTACACAGAATAAGATTATCAGATTTATATTAAATGCTCCACCGAGGTTCCATGTTGGTGCTAATGAATTTAAGACCGTTGGAATACTGCCTGTTGAATATAATGTCAAACAGTTAAAGGGCCACATGTTAAATATTATCAATGGTGGTGCACCAGCATATTTAAGAGCAAATGGTGAAATGGTTCATCACAGATACCCTACAAGAATCAGTGAATTGGCATGTGTTATTCCCAGAGTAAAAGGTTATATACAAACTTCTTTCCTTTATACAGGCATATGCCACTGTAACAACTTGCCAATCGAAACAAAACAATGTCGATCTAAAATTTGTTTTAGAAAAAAGGTGACGACCATTTTATATAGTAGATTGGTGGCCCATGAACACAATATTTACGTTGCGTCTTAATATTTAATGCATCATATTTATATATTTATTGTATTTCAAATTTTGCAATTTGTTATATATATATATATAAATTAAATCGTACTATTTATTTATTTTTTATTTTTTTATACTATAATTACTTATTCGCTATTTTTAGGACCACATTGGAAATAAGTGCACTTTTATGTGCTAACCTCGGTATTATTATATCTATATATATATGTCATATTTCTTCAAATTATGTAATGCATGTATATAAACTCACTCACTCACTCACTCACTCACAGCAATATTAAACAGAAATGCACCACATTTTAGCACAGACGTAGATTGGTGGAGAACATGATCTTGTAGAGAAAAACTAAATTAACTTTTTAATGATTTGTTAACTAAATTAACAAATCGCGCTTTAGGGACCCGGTTAACACGTTGTTTCGTACTTTGTTTATCAGAGTGGGCGCACACCCGAAGAAAAAATAAACAACTTACTAGACCTTCTACCCCGACGCGGACCACACGCCTTTGATGTATTCGTAGACGCCCTTCTTCATTGCCGGTCCGAAGATATTCAGGCGATCGCCGATGATCTCAAACATCGGGAAGGTTTGTATGGGATATAATAATATAGATTATAGACAAAATAGAATATATATATATATATATATATAATATATCTACCTTAATATAGAATTCGTAAGTTATTGTATTCCATTGATGCACCATTGCCCGATCCTATTTAGATGCATGCATATTCATGTGTGTTTTTATTAATGTTTGCTTTGTCACGCGTGTAGTAAGTAGTGAATGTGTGGGTACACTGTAATATGTTTATGGCTGTACGTGTTACTGGAATGGGTGTTTATTCATGATTATGTGTGCAATTGTAGCAATTTACGACTGTGCATGTGTGTTTGTATCCTTGTATGATTATCTTTTACATAATTCCTTGTAGGCTGTGAGTAGTAAAGGAGGTCCCTTACCGGGGATGGCGCAGCGGAGCAAGAGCAAAGTACCCGGATGTAGGTCAAGGTCAAATACCCGGATGTATGTCAAGGTCAAAGGTCAAGTACCCGGATGTTGGTCAAGGTCACGTGGCGCCCCAACCGAAATTTTTCGGAACTATAAAAGCGCCACCTAGCGGATAGTTGGTGAACTAAAATATTTCCCGCCAAAACTATAACAGCGCCACCTAGCGGATAGTTGGTGAACTAATTATTTCCCTCCAAAACTAGATAGCGCCCCCTGACGGATAGTTGGTGAACTCAAATTATTTCCCGCAAAAAAACAAAATAGCGCCCCCTATCGGAATTTTTCGGTACTATACTAAAATATTTCCCGCCAAAAAATAATTTCCCGCCAAAACTAAAAACAGCTCCCCCTACCGGAATTTTTCGGAACTAAAATAGTGCCACCTGTCGGACAGTTGGTAAACTAAATTAGTTACCGCCAAACAATTATTTCCCGCCAAAACTCTAATCGCGCCCCCTGGCGGATAGTTGGTGAACTAAAATATTTCCCGCAAAAATCAAAATAGCGCCCCTGGCGGATAGTCGGTGAAATAAAATATTTCCCGCCAAAACTAGATAGCGCCACCTAGCGGAATTTTTCGGGACTAATTATGCAAGTGGTGCCATCTGATGGACAAGTTGTGAACTATATGTTCGAGTACTGCAAATATTCGTGTCTCTTGCACGCTTGCGTGCAATAGAGCCCCCTGACGGGTACATCACGAACTACAAACATCATCCCCTAGTGGACAAGTGAGCGAACCACATATGAGTACTGCAAATATTCGTGTCTCTTGCTTTTTCTCGTCCATAAACACCTGGTGGATATATAATCATAAACTGAAAGCACCCCTGTTAGATAAGTGGTGAACTAAATAACTACTCAGCAGTCCGCACTTGTGTACATTCTACTCAGCAGTCCGTGCTTTTGAATTTTCTACAATATGTGATCTTTCGGCACGCCCACGTGACCTTTATGTTCTGTTCCATAATCTTTTCGGCACGCCCACGTGATCTTTATGGTCTGTGGACTGGTTATAAAAGGCCTGCGTCTGCTTTTGTGGTCATTATAGCTTACATCTTGAAAATGGGTGTGAATTCATCTACTGACAACGTCCGAGATATTGCTACCGACAATGACCGAGATGTTGCGGGTAGCAACAAGCGACGACACCCGGTGGCCGACCTTTGTGTCTATCAACCTGTCAAGCGACTGGCTCCGTCACTGAGTACATCCGACCACCGCAAGGAGACACGACACCTCATGAGGTTGTCTGTCGAGAAACTTCGCGAGATGCGCAAGACTCGCAAGACCCACAACCCGGAGTCTTACCTGCGACGCTTCGTTCTCGTTAAGAACACACTGTCCAGGATAAAGCATGAACATCAACATCAACATCAACTCGTGTGTTCATCATCATCATCATCATTAGCATCATAAGAAAAATTCGACGAAATTCCAAGAAACGGTTCTTTTCAGAGCCAACCACATTCTCACAAAAGAGTATTAGCTATTCTCATAGGTTAGAAATTTCGTGCTCGTTCGGCACGCCCACGTGACCTTTCGGCACATTCACTATCTATATAAGCGCGGTGTTTTGCCAATCGGACCGTCATTCGTATCACGACGACAGCACTGTTAACATCATCATCATGTTGAAGACACCCTACTACCGACCTCGCAATGCGGCAGACTCGAGCGACGAGGAAGAATCCCTCCGGGCAGGTTTTCACTGTCTGGACTGTAAGACCTATTTCACACGGAAAGATAGCTGGAAAAGGCACATTGTCAGCGGATGTTGTCCTCGTGTGAAGAAGAGGATGGCCGATGAAGCCAAGTTGTATACGTCAGTGGTGAGTCATACTTTGTATTGTTTTACTATGTACTTTCACCATCGTCGCCCCTGCGTATGTTTACCTCTGCTAAAATGGCATCCCTGTATATGTTTACTTCCGGCAAAATGGCGTCCACTGTGTCTTTACTTCCGCTAAAACTTCGCCCCGTTTTATACTTTATGATCATACAACGTGTTACCTTACTTCCTATCACGTCACTTCTTATCATTGTTTCCTACCTATCCTTGTATCACCATACTCTAGCAACGGTGTACTATTTCCATTCATTCTTTAATATTTTTTATAAATATTATTGAAATATTCTTGCAGGATTACATTGAAGGCTCGCTACCACCAAAGTGGCAACGAATGGTCTCTGTGTCGACAGAGACGATTAACGACAACGGGACATCATCGATACCAACTTCCGTTCCTGACGACGTCACAACTACCCATGCTGTCAATGTCACAACTTCTACCCAGCCTGCCAACGTCACAACTTCTGCTCCTGACTTTACTGGTCCGAACTTTAAGCTTGAGTTTCCGGCGACCGAAATGAAGAAGACGTTTGCACGCCACATAGCATGTACCATCTTTGAACTCTCAAGGCGACAATGTCGTGGTTGTAAGATAGACCATCCTAGTCAATGTCATCACGATTGTATGTTATCTGATGACATTCAAATCTGCATGTACTTTGACGAGGCTGTGGAGACCATTAATTCAACTGCAGTGGTGAAAGACTGTTTGAGTGTTTTGTTAGACGCGGGTGTGAAGCTATCCGATGTGACAGTCGAACAGTTGTGTAATATCAATACATGGTTGCAAGAATCTGTTTCGAAACAGTGGCGAAACACTATGAAACATATGGTTCTGGCAGTAATGGAGGGTGACCTGTAAAGAACTTTCTTTTGTCTTGTACACGATTAAACTTTGCAAGACTCTGTATCAATGTCTAGTCTCTGGTTCTTGTAGTTATGGAGTGTGACCTGTAAATACGTTTGTGTTGTTCACGAATAAACTGTGCAAACCTCATCTTGTGTCTTTTTCATACGGACTACGGATGACACATCACACGAGACTATGGCCGAGATATGTCACGAGACTTCGGATGCCACGTCACACGAGAGTACCGACGAGACAAGAGACGAGACTATGACCGAGATATGTCACGAGACTACGGATGACACATCACACGAGACTACGGATGACACGTCACACGAGGGTACCGACGAGACAAGAGACGAGACTATGACCGAGATATGTCACGAGACTACGGATGACACGAGACTACGGATGACACGTCATGCGAGAGTACCGACGAGACAAGAGACGAGACTATGACCGAGATATGTCACGAGACTACGGATGACACATCACACGAGACTACGGATGACACATCACACGAGAGTACCGACGAGACACGAGTTGTACAAACGAAACACTATGCTTTGACCAACACGTGTCACGAATTGAACTTAGATCAACTAGTTGGACAAACGAAACACTAATCTTAACGTGTTATCGCGTCAAATCCTTCTTTTTTCAGGAAAATATACGTGTTATCGTGTCAATTCCTTCCTTTTTCAGGAAAATATACGTGTTATCGTGTCAATTCCTTCCTTTTTCAGGAAAATATACGTGTTATTGCATCAATTCCTTCCTTTTTCAGGAAAATATACGTGTTATTGCATCAATTCCTTCCTTTTTCAGGAAAATATACGTGTTATCGTGTCAATTCCTTCCTTTTTCAGGAAAATATACGTGTTATCGCAGCAAATCCCTCCGTTTTCAGGAAAATAGACACGAGTTGTACAAACGAAACACTAACCTTAGCCGAATACGTGACACGAATTGAACTCAGACCGACTAGCGGGCAAACGAAACACTATGCTTTGACCAACACGTGTCACGAATTGAACTCAGACCAACTAGTTGGACAAACGAAACACTATGCTTTGACCAGCACGTGTCACGAATTGAACTCAGACCAACTGGTTGGACAAACGAAACACTATGCTTTGACCAACACGTGTCACGAATTGAACTCAGACCAACTAGTTGCACTAACGAAACACTACATCACACGAGACTATGGCCGAGATATATCACGAGACTACGGATGACACGTCACACGAGAGTACCGGTGAGACAAGAGACGAGACTATGACCGAGCTACGTCACGAGACTACAGATGACACGTCACACGAGAGTACCGACGAGACAAGAGACGAGACTATGACCGAGATACGGCACGAGACTACGGATGACACGTCACACGAGAGTACCGACGAGACAAGAGACGAGACTATGACCGAGATACGGCACGAGACTACGGATGACACGTCACACGAGAATACCGACGAGACAAGAGACGAGATTATGACCGAGATATGTCACGAGACTACGGATGGTACATCAGAATAGACGGTTATCACGTGAGATTCTACCAAAAAGATGGAATTCCACCACAATAGACGGGTTATCACGTGAGATTCCACCAAAAAGATGGAATTCCACCACAATAGACGGGTTATCACGTGAGATTCCACCAAAAAGATGGAATTCCACCACAATAGACGGGTTATCACGTGAGATTCCACCATAAAGATGGAATTCCACCACAATAGACGGGTTATCGCGTGAGATTCCACCAAAAAGATGGAATTCCACCACAATAGACGGGTTATCACGTGAGATTCCACCAAAAAGATGGAATTCCACCACAATAGACGGGTTATCACGTGAGATTCCACCAAAAAGATGGAATTCCACCACAATAGACGGGTTATCGCGTGAGATTCCACCACAAAGATGGAATTCCACCACAATAGACGTGTTATTGCATCAATTCCTCTAGACTTAACCGAGATATGTCACGAGACTACGGATGCCACGTCACATGAGAGATTTTAGTGTAGGTAGTACTCGGAACTTTTTAGTGTCGGTAGTACTCGGAACTTTTTAGTGTCGATAGTACTCGGAACTTTTTAGTGTCGTTAGTACTCGGAACTTTTTAGTGTCGTTAGTACTCGGAACTTTTTAGTGTCGGTAGTACTCGGAACTTTTTAGTGTCGATAGTACTCGGAACTTTTTAGTGTCGGTAGTACTCGGAACTTTTTAGTGTCGGTAGTACTCGGAACTTTTTAGTGTAGGTAGTACTCGGAACTTTTTAGTGTCGGTAGTACTCGGAACTTTTTAGTGTCGATAGTACTCGGAACTTTTTAGTGTCGGTAGTACTCGGAACTTTTTAGTGTCGGTAGTACTCGGAACTTTTTAGTGTCGGTAGTACTCGGAACTTTTTAGTGTCGATAGTACTCGGAACTTTTTAGTGTCGGTAGTACTCGGAACTTTTTAGTGTCGTTAGTACTCGGAACTTTTTAGTGTCGGTAGTACTCGGAACTTTTTAGTGTCGGTAGTACTCGGAACTTTTTAGTGTCGATAGTACTCGGAACTTTTTAGTGTCGATAGTACTCGGAACTTTTTAGTGTCGGTAGTACTCGGAACTTTTTAGTGTCGGTAGTACTCGGAACTTTTTAGTGTCGGTAGTACTCGGAACTTTTTAGTGTCGATAGTACTCAGAACTTTTTAGTGTCGGTAGTACTCGGAACTTTTTAGTGTCGGTAGTACTTGGAACTTTTTAGTATCGGTAGTACTCGGAACTTTTTAGTGTCGGTAGGACTCGGACCTTTTTAACACACGACCATAGCAAGCGAATTTGAAAACTGCTACGATCGAAAACGACTATGTCAATAACATGTAAGGACAACCACCTGACAGGACTTCATTCAATGAGGTGCCAAACATCACATACCTTCATGTCAAGAGACGATCATTTGGTCGGATTCACGTCCAATGAGGCGACCATAGGACTCGCATGAAGTATTGCTTCTTTTAATGGAAAACATATGTATATGAAGCAGCCATCTTTTCAACGTAACAATTCCATATTTTCAAATAGTGAGAGCGACCAGATACGATACGACCTTCTCGAGAGTCGAAAAAGGAAAGACCAGAATCGTCGGAAGCACGGTATATACACTAGTTTTCGGCGTGAGCTCATTTGCATAATCAATCAGACCGAACGTACATCACGTGACTTCCCTTAACACAAAAACTGTGCACGTTCATGAGACAGGCGACATCTGATGGCCCCAACGGATAGCAGTGTAACTACTCAGAATAACGCCAACTACCGGCCATGATAGATATCTATTCGTTGACACACTTCCGAGAATACCGGAAGCGTAGAGGCCGCCATGACAGTCAAGTAACTTCCGGTGTGACGTCACTTCCGACGTGTCGTCCCTAGTAGAGGCTGCCATGACAGTCAAGTAACTTCCGGTACGACGTCACTTCCGGTGTAGCGCCCCTAGCGGATAATCGGAGTACTACGTCACATGGTGGCGCCATCTAGCGGTTAAAAAAAATATATAATTAGGTTACCTAGAGAAAAAAAGTTGGGGTTAACCTCGCGAAAATTTTAACAACAATCACTAAAGTGGTTGTTGTATAAATTTTAACAACAACCACTAAAGTGGTTGTTGTATAAATTTTTGCGAGGTTAACCCCAACTTTTTTTCTCTAGCTAACCTAATTATATAATTTTTTTAACCGCTAGATGGCGCCACCATGTGACGTAGTACTCCGATTATCCGCTAGGGGCGCTACACCGGAAG
>JAHLWY010001850.1:0-14709 GCA_020002185.1 Paraescarpia echinospica
ATAACACAACACATTTCATTTGATCAGATGAAAATATATGCACCTATTCATAACCTTAAAAAAAAATCATTTAACATCCCCAAAACGTGGTTTTTCTTCCTGTTACATCAAGTTTCCAAACATGACGTAAGTGAATCAGTTTTAAACAATGGCATCTTTTTCACAACATCATCTGGACATTCAGTAATCATACATATTTCACTCACAACTAATTTTATATAATCAAAATAATCATCGGTCAGACAAGTTCATGACCAATTAAATGATCAGAAGTATGAACCAACTAATTATCAACAGAATCAATTGATCAGAACAACCGTAGTTTTGGGGACATGGTTGACTTACCTGGCCTTTTGGTTGGTGTTCTCAACAGCCTGCAGAGTCTTGGTCTTCGCCTGGTGGGCATTGGTCAAAGCCTCCCACTCCTTCTCCTCAGCCCCCGTCTACAGCACGGCAATCACATCAAATATTTATATTGTTAGTTGTTACACTCAAATAAAACTAACATAAAAATTTGATAGATACATAGAAATTAAAATTTTAACTTTCAATCGTTCCTTTTCTTCTGTGCCCCCGCCTACAATATGTGACAATAAATGACATCATCATTAGCTTACATCCACCTACTTGTTCAGAGATCGGTTCATTTAAGCTATATGTAAAGTACCCTGGGTAAAATTCGTTCATCTGCTTGGTGCGAAATTCAAATTAAGTAAACTATGACATGAACAACTGTGATGCCTGTGGTCAAAGTGAGTTTGATTTAACACTGGAAACACACAAATATTTTTAATAAATCAAAAGTCCAATCACGATGCAAATAAACTATTTTTGCTATACATTCTTCTTTTTACATTTTGAATGGAATTTCCTACACTATTCCATGTCCGCACATGCGTAGTCACGAAAACTGGCGATCTCTGAAGAGGTCAATTGAGTAACAAATCACTTGTTTATAGTGGCACCATCTGGTGAATTGATCGCCACTAGATTTTCTCTCGAAGGAGAAAAGCACTCTAGAAAAGCACCATATATCAGAAACGTGTACGTAAACAACTCTAGAATTTATTTAATAAACAATTGTTGTGTATGGTGGCACCATCTGGTGATTTGATCACCACTCAATTGTATGAGAAAAGCCCTCCAAAAAAGCAACGGAATGGAATGCACTGCCAGTAGACCAGAGACCGCCAATGGCCCAAGGAAGTGAATGAAAAAAGAGGCAGTGGATCTTGGCGCTTTGGAGGAGATGCACCTGCCCTGCCCTAAAGTTACTGTATTAATATATAGATGATTAATGTTTTCTATTTTCATTACTACAATTTATTTGTTGGGTTCATTGTAAAGTTTATATTCTAAAGTATTTTAAATTGTTTTGAACAATGATATTCATTCGTACGAACAAGTGCAGTTTCTGGTTTGGCATACATGCAATTTTGGGCTCTTGTCTGTTCATCAATTGGTTTGTCAAACAAATCCATACCGATTAAATCATGAAATGATATGAGTATTGTCAGACTAAAGGAAGACACGCAATAATAATATTTTTTTTAACATGAGATTCTGAAGATCTGATCACTGAGGGACCGAGTGGATCCTGCAATCAAAGTCATCCTAAGGTAAGGTATCCTAAGGTATGACAAGGAAATCTACCGAATGTGGGATATATAAATGGTGACTGTTTAGAATTGGATAGTAAAGGTAACAGTAACTTCTTATATAAGCAGTACCTGATCCTCAGGACTGCTCAAAATGCTTTACACTTTACTCCACACCATCTCAACTTTTACACTTTACTCCACACCATCTCAACTTTACACTTTACTCCACACCATCTCAACTTTACACTTTACTCCACACCATCTCAACTTTACACTTTACTCCACACCATCTCAACTTTACACTTTACTCCACACCATCTCAACTTTACACTTTACTCCATACCATCTCAACTTTACACTTTACTCCACACCATCTCAACTTTACACTTTACTCCACACCATCTCAACTTTACACTTTACTCCACACCATCTCAACTTTACTCCACACCATCTCAACTTTACACTTTACTCCACACCATCTCAACTTTACACTTTACTCCACACCATCTCAACTTTACACTTTACTCCACACCATCTCAACTTTACACTTTACTCCACACCATCTCAACTTTACACTTTACTCCACACCATCTCAACTTTACACTTTGCTCCACACCATCTCAACTTCTGTGGGAAGCGTCCAGCCACGCTGCAATTAATCTACAAAGACTATTCATACACAAATATCACCACTGTCTACAGCCAGGTACTTCATTCATACCTCTGAGTGAACTGGAGCAACGTGAAGTGAATAAACTTGCCCAAGGTTGTGATGTTCTATCCACTGTGCAACTGTGATCCACAAAGGTGGTATTAAATAGATGGTAGAAAGCTATAAATGCAACTTGAGCGTACACACCTCTATTGCTTCATCCATGGCCTGCTTGAGTTGCTGCGTGTGTCTGGCTGTCACTTTGACAGCATCCTCCATGGAACTTATTGCGAGCTCCACAACTGCACTGGCATCCTCGGTCATGTTCACTAGGATTATCTCCATCGCTGGAGACGATATCACATCATCTATCATTAGACTTGCCACATGGATTTATCATACACAATACAGATTAAAAAATGTGTTGAGGAATACCGCCAAATCTAGTTTTAATACCGATTTGTGTTAAATCGGAAATGGACATTTTTTAATAAAGCTATATTATTATTTCCAACAATGGAGATAATATCACATTATCTATCGGTAGACCTGTCAAGTCATATGGGTTTATCACACACAAAACAGATTTTTAGTATTTGTGGATTGATGCCCTGTATAGTAAAGCCAAAAAAGAATTTGTTACATTAACACCCAATTCTAGATAGATTCCTGGTAAATCTACGTGGATATAGCTATATTTTGTGGAAAGGTAGATGGCAACACTCACTTGACTGAAATCAGACTGGTACAGTTCAGACCATTGCAGTGTTATAATATTATGGATTAAACTATGGGTTCTATACAGAATTTGAAGTCAAAAATATGCATTTCAACAAACACTATGGCAGGTCTAAATCTTGAAACAGAAACTGTTGTAATGTCGTCACATTATGACTACAGAAGATGACAGGTTGGAACAGCTGAGAATGACTGGAATGAGTAAAGGAAAGAGACAGGCTTGATAGAAGTTCATCGTGGATGCCACATGAGTTGACGGGACATCATACGACATCTTTTCGCACTGCAGTGACATCTCGGACAACAATTTAAAGTAGCATTCAGTTAAACACTAAACAAGACGCATGTATCATAGGTACAATGCCAATTTATTGGTAAAAAATCCATATTTTTTAACAAGATTTGCTATTTTTTAATTTGCCAGCAAAGTATGGCAACAACCGTCTGGCAGACTAATTCCCGCGCTCAATATATACCCTGGTTCTGCGCCACGTTGTCTTTCTCCTTTTTCTGCTGCTCCATTTTCAGTCGTTGTTTCTCCTTCTCGATGGCCGCAGCAGCTTTGTCCTCTGCTGCCTTCTTTGGTGCTACTGGCGCTAAAGAAAACAGGCATCAGTAAAGTATTTGATCTGTACTCTCCAGTGCAGGGTCCCATTACATAACTGTATTTTTTATTGATTACAAGCAAATGCTGCAACTGTAATTGATTCAGGTTTTAACATTATTATGTAATTGTAATTTATTTACACTGTGTAATTGAAACAATTACATCAATTACAGTGTGAGGGGACACAACAAATGTTATCTTAACAAAACTATTAGAAAACATCGGCCCCACAGATTGTTTTCAATTTCAATCAAACAAAATGGCAAACCACAGAAAAAATGTCTAATGTCAGATAGGAGTGTTGAGACACTTGGCTGGCAGAGGGTAAACCAGTGAACCCTGGGCAGTGTTCACAACTTCTGAGTGTGCAGAGGGTAGATTAGCACCTGTCAGTCTCCATGGGTCAATATTCCCTTTGTTCTTTAACCAGGCTACAAGGTACCACTGCAAACTGGCACCAGACTATACTAGTCTAGGGGCTGTCCTAGTTGAGTCATTATATTTCTTTAAGAAGATTCCATCAGTTCTTAGCACTCCTGAGAGCATTATGAAATGTCATATTTTAATTAATTGTCATATCTTAATAACTACTTGTCCTATCTTGACCACACTTTAAGTGTTTACTGCCTATTGCAAAATAATGTCAACTATGGTATAATAACCAATTAGCATAATGGTAACCATGATAACAAGATGATTTTGTGAAACTATGATGGGGTAGTTTTGTGGAAAGTCCCATGGAAAATTCAATTCATATTTCCATTTTTTATTTATTCTAACAAATAATATATAAAATTGTGCAATAAGGTAGCTTGTGTTAAAAAGTAAAAAATATTTGATTAAAATGTAATTTTAATATCTTACTTTTTATTTAAATTTATAAAAAATATATTTAAAAATCATATCTATATCAAAGATGATATGTATCTTTATTCATAACTCAGATAATGCTAACATTTGGAGGAGTCACAGTGGTGCCACCTACCAGGAGTAGGAGTGGTTTCAACAGGCATCGCAACGACCATCTTTGATGGGGCCTGTTTATTTCCAGGTGCCTAACACAGGAAATGCACAGATGTTCATGAATTGGTGACAATAACAATACAAAGTTTATACTAAAAAAATGGCCAAAATGGCCATACCCTATAACTGACCTGATAATCTATGAAAGTCAAGGCCAACTGGCCTTTTATTCAACTTTGCCAAATTCGAGGACAGTGCATAACAGTCAATTATCACTTTAGTTACCATCATTACAGACTATTACTACAGTGTAAAAGGTAATCAGTTACTATCATCAAACTACCTGGTCGATGAAGGGTGGAGCACACAACCCTGTAATTAAGGTGGCATTAGAGACTATTACTACAGTGTAAAAGGTAATCAGTTACTATCATCATCAAACTACCTGGTCAATGAAGGGTGGAGCAAACAACCCTGTAATTAAGATGGCATTAGACAAAATGTCTTCACCAACATTTCTATTTTACAAAATGTTCTGCAGTCAGGTTCCTGGTTAACCCAAACCAAGAATTGCAATACACAATTACATGAAATTTATTATATCAATTCTCTTACTTGTTCCTTTTCCTTACTGCTCTGACGGCCATTGAACCAAGGGATCTGTGGCATTTCTTTGCTGTGAAACAATAATAGCAGTTAACGTAATGATTCGCTATAAAGTTATATTCATGGCATGTTATGCATTAGTGATGTTGACTTCTAGTTAATATTCCTCAGTTTTAATCCAAGTGTAAACATCCAATACATAAAATGGCAAAATTATGTTCGGCTTTCTAAGAAAACCACTAGAATACTGATTACTTTGTAGCATACAATAATGTTTCTAAACATTCAAACACTACAGATGTAACATAGAAAATCTGAGTTTTTGATGTGCGTGCGTGCACGCGTGTGTGTGCGTGCGTGTCTGTGTGTGCATACATGCGGGTGGTGCGTGCGTATGTGTACGATAAACACTCATTTTTTTGGTATCACAACAACAAAGATTATGTGGCAATATAAACCATCATATATCATACACAAGTTCTCCAGCGAGGAAGACGATAGATCTACAGTGTACATACTTGCCGAGGACCTGAGAACGAGGAGGCACAAACTTGTCGAAGAAGTGAAGCACCTCACGGGCAAACAGAACATTCTTCTCCACCTTGGTTCGAAACTCTGGCTCATACCAGGTGTAAGCCAGGGTGCCCCCTACGCCCAACCCCACCACAGTGAGGAACTTGCGCAGTATTCCCATGTCTCCGCTGAAGAACAAAGTCACACAGGCTCAGCTCTCTCTACGTTCATCATGATTAGTCAATATATCGTGATACACGAAAGTAAAGGTAGGTTCCTACATACCACTGTATCCAGTCCTTAGGACTGCTCAAAGTACTTTACTCCCTGGCAGAACTCAATCGGACAACATCTTGACTCCTCTGGGAAGCATTCAGCCACACTGCAATTAGTACTCGAACAATATTTGTACACAAATTTAGGGACATTGATTTTCTGCGATCGCGGAAAATGGACGGAGTTTGTGGAATTAGGGTTTTGAAACAGAATTGATGTTTTGGAACGGAAATTCCACGATTGTGGAAAGCGGATGGAATTAAGGCCACAATAAAATATAGTTGTGTTTCTGGTAACATTGATTTTTAAAATAGGGTAGGTAAAAAAAACATTTTATTCCGAAAAAATAGGGTAGGCAGACCTATTGTAATATTTTATTTTACTTTCGTCATGCTAAAAAAAATTCCAGCAGTCTATAAAAAGGCATATGTTATAACTTGCACTGCTGGGGTTAATATGAAATGGACACATTTGAATGAAACTAGGAGGTACTGTTATGTGTATCTTAATGTGATAAAGAAAACACTGTCATCATGCTAAAAATACACTTGCCTTATTAATTGAACATGAAATATCAAGATAAACTATTGCTGCTAGTTAAACCATACAACCCTCTGTTTACTTTAATAGGAGCAAAACAAGCTGTAACACACTGCACATTTAAATGGTCTTTCATCAGTGTGAGTTACAGAATAAAGAATTCTACATTTAAATGGTCTTTCATCAGTGTGAGTTACAGAATAAGGAATTGTACATTTAAATGGTCTTTCATCAATGTGAGTTACAGAATAAGGAATTGTACATTTAAATAGTCTTTCATCAGTGTGAGTTACAGAATAAGGAATTGTACATTTAAATGGTCTTTCATCAATGTGAGATACAGTCGAACAAAAGCAACCGAATCCAATCTGTCATACCATTTAAAATAAATCACATTAGAAGCTGCAGTGTGCATCGTTTATAAACACAAAAATCAAATCAAGCCTAAGGCTATCTATTAGTACTATGGGCAATTAAAGTAATGTCACTGCCAAAATTTACAATATATTAAAGAAACAAATCCCACAGGCCATGGTCTATGCAAGCTCTGTGTCACTAATTATTTTTTTTGAACCATTTTAGCTAGCGCCATATATGACGCCATCCAAAGGTATTTGTTAGAACTACGAAACCCAGACTATATCACTTTGAGCCAGCGTAATCTAGGCTGTTGTTATTCCTTCGAGTTTTGTGTTCTATATACTTATACGTGTTCTAACGATGGTACAAGTATATTTAATTAACAACATGTCTTCAATGCACTTAGTGGACAACGATCACGAAACTGTTTACGTCAGTTGACACGAGGTAGCAGGGGCGTCATGATACTTTGTAACAATTTACGCGGAAATCCATCCAATACTAGGATGGCTCCGTTCCAAAAGGCCAATTCTTGTTACTTTTCAGGACCTTTGCAATGATTATCTGTATTTTTTATCATGTTAAATGATCGTTGTAATAGTAGTTTGCCGGAATATAATATAATGTTAAAAGAAACGTTTTTGATCAGAAGCAAGGGTCAAGATCATAAAAATATTTTTATTTTGTTCTTCACAAAAATGCTTAGGGTCGCACGGAAATACTATGGACGGTCGGGTTATTGGAAACACATGAATTATTTTATGTGGTCGCGCAACCAACATTTTAAATAGGATTTGCATTTTCGAACAGACACTCTGTGATTGTTGAATGAGTAGAATCACCAACACATTAAACGATGTTTGTTAGCAATATTTTAAAACAACCATAATTAATATGCAATGGTATTTGTTTATTTTGGTGGATTTGTGCTGCATGTTTTTTTTAAACGCACAAGGCAAATCGTTACAAAGTGTCATGGCTCCCGTGTAACCTCATGGCAGCCAGGACACAGGTGGAAGGTGCTAACATAATCCGCTTTGCGATCGTTGTCTGGCTGTCCGCTAAGTGCATTAAAAACATAATTCTTATTAAGGTTAAAGCGGTGGTTATCGTGTCAGCTGATTTCTTTACTTGCACAGGATTGATTTATGATCGGTGAAGGGGTTGTGCCAAAAATATACTTCATGTTTTGACCGTCTTTCAACATTGTTGTAATCTTTTTTATGAAGCTGTAGCATGCTTAAATATGCATTTGTTCACAAAAAAACAAACCCGTCTCAATGTCAATAATATATTTGTGCTTAGAAACAAGCACACTTTTCTTTCAGGTTATTTCTCAAAATGAAATAAAATTCCATTTTAGGTGATTTTTGACATACTTTTCTTTTGTCTTTAAAACATGGAAATGTTACTAAACAACCTAGAAACTTAATTCTTTTTGGACGAGAGTAATGCTGGATGTCTTAGACAGAGTCTGAGAATAGTTGACTATCTTAACAAAAATTATTAAAAATTATTAATTAAAAACAAGCATGTCATTGCCACCACAGCCACGTTAAATGTCATGGTCTTTGAACATGCATAACTGTACAGATTCTGGTTATGAACAAACAACTCGAAGGAATAACAACAGCCTAGGTTTCGTAGTTGTAACAAATTCCATTGTATGGCATCATATATAGCACTAGCTTATGGTTGAACAAATTACTGAAACAGCATCAGTGATTTGAACATTCATAATTGCTAATATGATTGTTTGTATAATTTACATTTGCTAACTTATATATTAAGAAAGTTGCTACATTAGCCACAATGTACATGTACACAAACAAAGATGGAAAGACGTATGTTAAACATCACATATCGGGAGAGAAAAATCAACATCTGGGTAAGAGATAAAACAAAGGTCATAGACGTGATAGAACAAATCAGAAGAAAGAAGTGGACCTGGGCAGGGCACATCAGCAGACTACGAGATAACTGATGGACATTGCATATCACAATCTGGTGACTTTACGAAGGGAAACGATCTAGAGGAAGACCGACGGGACGGTGGAGAGACGAACTAGATGAGTACTGGAAGGGCACCACCTGGCAGAGGATAGCGCAAGACAGGCAGATTTTGAAACGACATGCTGAGGCCTTCACCCAACCACGGAAGACTACGGCTGCACAATGATGATGACATGTGTTATTGTGTGACAGGAATTATGATCTAAATTGATTATGATTAAGAACTGTCTCACAAATATTGCACAAATAAATGTTGTTATAAAAATGAATTACAAAGTAAAACAGTATTACCTAGATACATTGTGATATTTTAGATGGTTCAATGAATGTATTAATTTTCAAAGTTCATTTGGAAATAAAATATTTCTTTTCTGAACAGAAATTACTTCTTTAAGAATGTATTTGAAATTTTTAAATGAAAATTGTGTCATTTTAAACAGAATTTTCATTTCAAATGACACGTGTGTCATCTGAAACAAATCTGTCTTTTTTTAAACAAAAACTGTGTCGTTTGAAACAGAATTTGCAGTGTTCTGAAATTGAAAATGTCGTTTGAAAAGGAATTTGCATTATTTTGAAGCAGAATTTTGAAACGGAACATCAGGGTCCCTAAAATATCCACCACTGTTGTAGTGTTTACTGCCAGGTACTCATTCATACAGCTAACTTAGCTAAGTGAACTGGAGTAATGTAGAGTGAACAAACTTGCTCAAGGTTCGAAACAGCAGCAAGAGGAATTGAAAGGGTTCTATCGATTGAACTGACATTCCGCTTCACATTGGGTAAACACATGTTTGTTTGTACAAGTCTACAAGATATGGTTATTTTACGTGTTACAATAAAAAACATGTTACGAAAACATACTTTATTTAGTTCTCCTTCAAAAAAACAGGGTACCAAAACAAAAATGGTGTCCAAAGATGTGAACTATTAACTGAACTAAATTAATGTGTGGCTTTGATACATAAATCAATAAATAAATGTTCATAACACTAACATATTTGTGCTACTCCTGATATGTATCATGTTGAGAAGCATGATAAGCAGCAGCTACATCATATTTTAACACACACAATTGGCACAATCTTTACACGTAAGACTAGAACTTAGCATTGTAATTTTCTTCAAAGTTTGTGACCCTGGCTGACGGAGGCATTTGTAATGACTGCACTATTTGTGAGCTTTGGTGATGGAGGCACATGTGATAATTTATAATGTACCACAAAAATGTGCATATCGTTTAGATGTATGGACATTACTTGTAAAAATGTTAAATGATTGCACTTTGTTCTGCAAGAGCTAAAAAATGTACGATGGGCGAAGTAGGGTGTCGGCAGCAATAAACGTTGTTCACGGTGCTTGTCTAAAGCTTATAAACAATGTCAACGAAAGACAAGGGCCAAGGCACAAGGGTATTAATTAGACTGTTCTCAAAGTCCAGTCATCAATATAAGATGTGATTAAAATAATTCCCATTCACGCCAATGTTCGATTCATTGTCTATGTTCGAGGGTCAAGAAAGAACGTCAACGAAGAGGTGCGGCGAAACTTGAAAAAGTGCGTCGGGGGTGCGGCAAAAATTAAGAAATTCCTGCCTTGGAAAACTGTGTAATCTGCTAAAAACGGCATCAACGCGAACACTGCAACTATTTCAACTTTTTGATTTTGTGACCAATGGGATACTTTTCACTGCAAAGTCTATGGATGCAGCTGGAAATTTCCATCTTATGTTGTCACTGTTTGACAGGGAATTACAATAAATTACGGACATTCGATAGCCAGTTTTTGCTGGTGATCGATGTCAGACATTGATAAAGGGCGTGTACACTTATTAGGGAATATACACTTAATAGAATGACTACAGCATTTGCAGTTCTCCCCTACCTTCTTGGTGGTGGAGGTGGATAGAAAGGGTTGTCTGCCCCGCGCAGGGCTGGCTTGGTAGAGATCCTTCTGGACCCCAAGCACAGTGTCTGGCGTGGACAGACATTCTGCAACCAAAACAAACACATCTTAAAAGGAAACAAAAGATACCTGAACAAGAATGAATTGTCTAGAATATAATGCCAGTAGTGTATTAGAAACATTTTGTTACACACAAATGATGTATCACATAGGTGGTGTCATGGTACTTGGTATTCTGACATAACCATTACCAAGTCCTTCTGACCTTGCCTCTATTCCAGTTGGAAGCGCTACAGGATTGGAGTTTGCTTTGTGTCTATATCAACACCTTTGCCAGTCTAGTTTCATGTTGCTTTGGTACCCGTAAACATCGGATGTTTTCAAGTATATGTTCTCACAGATCTGGTTACCCGGTGCAGTAGTGTTGTGTACTGTACTCAAGCCTAACTGTACACTGGTGAACCAGAAATTTTGTGCAGTTTTGAACTGTTGTATTATTCACACAAACCAGTATGCAATGCAGTTTATTACACTGACAACTGGCAATATTTGAATCTTCCAAAACCACATAATCAGCCAACATAATTTGAACCAAAATACAAGACAAGTATCTAGCAGAAAACCAAACAATGAACATCACACGCATTTTTTTACACCACTGTTGCCAGCAACAGTAGTTTGATGTTTATGTTGCAATGTAATAAATAATATTATATTTTCACACAAATTTACTTTCTGCGCTTTTACATAATGACCCTGCTAAGTAATGTATCGCTGCATATTTTGGTATTCCACATCGACTGTCTATGAAACTCGTATCTCGCTGTAGTTGTGCACATCACTTGTGCATTTCATAAATCATCCAGCAAATAAACACATACTTTAGCAAAGTTGTATAAATGATAATTGAGAATTGTTTCACTGTTGATATTAACACCTGCTAATCATCCAGGATTCATCCCAAAATTAAATTACAAGTGCAGGGGGCGGTTTCATGAAGCGTACTTAAAGTTACGCAATTACTTAGCGTCACGTGTTTGCAAAAACTCCTATGTTCGTGTATATTAAATAATCACGTAATTTACTAAGACAATCGTCTTAGCGTTAAGAACGTTCTTAGCCGCTTCATGAAACCGGCCCCTGTACATTTTACACACAATGATGTTGTAAATGTAACATTGTTGTTGCGCATGTCATGGACATAACTAAAGCGCCTTGTAATAAATTGTGTATAATTTGCAAGTATCTGAATTTGTCAATTAGATTTAAATTTAACTTTAAGCCAGCTGTATGTTTCTGATTAGATTTAACAAGATTTAACAAGATTGCCACCCAGAGAATTAACTCTAGGTGGCAGGTGGACAAGGAAGCCCTTTGGCTTATCGAGAGTCCGACCCTTTTATCTATGTGTATCCCGCCCGTCTGAGGTATGTGTCGATTTTATTTTTAAACATATTCACACTACTAGCACCCACACAATCAGCAGGTAATCTGTTCCATTCATTTACAGTCCTTTGTTAAAATGAAAACTTTCTTATATCTAATCTACTCTGCTCAGCGCAGTATGGTTCAAAATGTCCTCAGTCCTTCTATCTTTCCTTGGCTGAAAAAATATTTCCTATCAATATTTTCATAACCCTTCAATATTTTTAAACACTTCTATCAGTCTCCTCTCAATCTCCTGGTCTAGTGTTGTTAAAGCCGCGTTTTAAGTATTTGTAACTAAGATGCCTCCAGTTTTTGAGGTATCATTTTGGTTGCTCCTCTGCACTCTTTCTAGCATATCTATGTCCTTCCTCGCGGTGGCCTCCAAACTGGTAATATTCTAAATGAGGCCTAGCTATTGTTGTACAGCAATTATTATTAGCTCTTTTCCTTATCGTTATGTTTAGCCTAATTAATCCAGGTTTGATTTCCCTTTGAAGCTGCAATTCCTTTTCTCTAGAGCCTTCATATCAGCACTAATGCTAGTCCTTTTCTTTTACAGTAGTACTTAGTACAGTCCCCCCCATTGTATATTCTACATCTTCGTTCCCATGTCCTGTGTGGATGCGTTTACATTTCCCAAAATTGAACAGCATTTGCCACTTTTCAGACCATTTGATCAACCTGTCAAGATCATCTTGTAAATGCTGTCTATCTCCATCACTTTTAATCCTTCTAAGCACTTTTGTATCATCCGCAAATTTCAACACCTTGCTTGTTATTTCATCATCCAAATCGTTGATATATATTAAGAATAATATAGGTCCTAGTACTGATCCCTGTGGTACCCCACTCAATACCGATTTCCAGTTTGAAGCCTCCCCATCAACTGCTACACGTTGTCTTCTGTCAATCAGCCATTGTTCTATCCAGTTTATTATACCATTTCCTATGCCATGGGCCTTTAGTTTCAGCAGTAATCTTTGATGTGGTACTTTGTCGAAAGCTTTTTGAAAATCTAAGTAGGCGATATCTACTGGTGATCCCTCATCTACCCACTTAGTGATGTCTTCCAAAAAACATAACATATTTGTTAGCATGACCTCGTTTAAAAAAAAACATGTTGAGATGGGTTTATCAAGTTTTGTTTAACAAGAAAATCCACCATGTGATCTTTAATTAGTCTTTCTAACGGTGCGAATGCTTTGATGTTAAACTCACTGTGGTCCTATGGATTCTCCTGACTTGTTTCTGGAACCTTTTTTGAATACTTGATTCATAATGTTTTGCTTCTTTCCATTTCTAAAGGAACCACTCCCTCTTCTAATGACAAATTAGCTTGTTTATAGAGCGGTATGCTAATTTCTACAATTTCCAGCGGTAGTTTGGGTCACCCTTCCACCCCAGGTGATTATTATCCTTCATAGCCCTTATTTTCTTACCCTACCGTTTCCGGGGTTACAATTAATTGTCCTAAATAGTCTGAATCCTTGGACTTAGCCTCTGGTGCTGGCGGTGAACTAGTATCTTCCCACCAGTAAACACTGAACTAAAGAAGTACTCATTCAGGTCTTCTGCCATTAAGAATCCCTCTGATATTATATTTCCAGCACTATCTTCTAGAGGACCGACCTTATCTTGAACTTTCTGTTTGCTTCGAACATACGCATAAAAACTCTTGCTGTCATGTTTTATATTAATAGCTAATTGTTGTTCATAGCTTCTCTTTGAATTTCTAATTTCAGCTGTAGCTTGGTTAAGTGCTTCTTTATAACTTTTGTAGTCTTCATCATTTCCAGTACATCTAGATGACTTCCACATCATTTGTTTATATTTAATTTTTCTAATGGCTTCTTTCGATAAGTGTTTCTTTTTGAACCGTTTCCTTTGTTTTTTGAGGGGTACAAATTTATCGACTGTGCACTTAATTTCACTCTTTAATATATTCCAGCATTCTGTTGCTGTCTTATTTTTCAGTGTGTTATTCCAGTCTATCTTTGCTAAATATTTCCTCATGTCCTTATACCTTCCCTTTGTGGAATTTCTCCCTGTCTTCTTTTTTACTATTCCTTTCTGGTTTTTATTTTGATGATAAAAATCGTATCTGGTTGTGATCCGCTGCTCCCCAGTGGCTCCACATATCTTGACATTGTCAACTAATTCATTCTGTGAGGACAAAACTATGTCTAACACATTCTCACCCCTGGTTGGTTCTAGCACATGTTGAGAAAGAAAAGTATCTTGAACTAAAACTAAAAACTTGTGGTCCTCACTCCCCATTCTCTGTAGAGATTTCCATTGTATATGCCCTTGGTTAAAATCCCCCATAATAATACAGTCCCGTTTGCTTACTTCCCTTATAGCGTTTTGTATTTTTCCATTCTCTTCTATGCTTATGTTTGGACTTCGATAAACTAACCCAACTGTTAACGTTGAGTTTCCTGTAACTATGTTACACCAAACAGCTTCTTCGCAATCTGCTTTTCTTTCTAATTTTATTTCATAAGCCT
>JAHLWY010001851.1:0-14690 GCA_020002185.1 Paraescarpia echinospica
TGTAATCTGGACTGTGGAGTGGTATATTGATGGGTAAACTGTGTACCTGGACTGTGGAGTGGTATATTGTTGGGTAAACTGTACCTGGACTGTGAAGTGGTATATTGATGGGTAAACTGTGTACCTGGACTGTGGAGTGGTATATTGTTGGGTAAACTGTACCTGGACTGTGGAGTGTTATATTGATGGGTAAACTGTGTACCTGGACTGTGGAGTGGTATATTGATGGGTAAACTGTGTACCTGGACTGTAGAGTGGTACATTGATGGGTAAACTGTGTACCTGGACTGTAGAGTGGTATATTGATGGGTAAACTGTGTACCTGGACTGTAGAGTGGTATATTGATGGGTAAACTGTGTACCTGGACTGTAGAGTGGTATATTGAGGGGTAAACTGTGTACCTGGACTGTAGAGTGGTACATTGATGGGTAAACTGTGTACCTGGACTGTAGAGTGGTATATTGATGGGTAAACTGTGTACCTGGACTGTAGAGTGTTATATTGATGGGTAAACTGTGTACCTGGACTGTAGAGTGGTATATTGATGGGTAAACTGTGTACCTGGACTGTAGAGTGGTACATTGATGGGTAAACTGTGTACCTGGACTGTAGAGTGGTATATTGATGGGTAAACTGTGTACCTGGACTGTGAATTGGTATATTGATGGGTAAACTGTGTACCTGGACTGAGAAGTGGTATATTGATGGGTAAACTGTGTACATGGACTGCGGAGTGGTATATTGTTGGGTAAACTGTACCTGGACTGTGAATTGGTATATTGATGGGTAAACTGTGTACCTGGACTGTGGAGTGGTATATTGTTGGGTAAACTGTACCTGGACTGTGAAGTGGTATATTGATGGATAAACTGTGTACCTGGACTGTAGAGTGGTATATTGATGGGTAAACTGTGTACCTGGACTGTGGAGTGGTATATTGATGGGTAAACTGTGTACCTGGACTGTGGAGTGGTATATTGTTGGGTAAACTGTACCTGGACTGTGAAGTGGTATATTGTTGGGTAAACTGTGTACCTGGACTATGGAGTAGTATATTGATGGGTAAACTGTACCTGGACTGTGAATTGGTATATTGTTGGGTAAACTGTACCTGGACTGTGAAGTGTTATATTGATGGGTAAACTGTACCTGGACTGTGAAGTGGTATATTGATGGGTAAACTGTACCTGGACTGTGGAGTGGTATATTGTTGGGTAAACTGTACCTGGACTGTGAAGTGGTATATTGTTGGGTAAACTGTACCTGGACTGTGAAGTGGTATATTGATGGGTAAACTGTGTACCTGGACTGTGGAGTGGTATATTGTTGGGTAAACTGTACCTGGACTGTGAAGTGGTATATTGATGGGTAAACTGTGTACCTGGACTGTGGAGTGGTATATTGATGGGTAAACTGTGTACCTGGACTGTGGAGTGGTATATTGTTGGGTAAACTGTACCTGGACTGTGGAGTGTTATATTGATGGGTAAACTGTGTACCTGGACTGTGGAGTGGTATATTGTTGGGTAAACTGTGTACCTGGACTGTGAAGTGGTATATTGTTGGGTAAACTGTACCTGGACTGTGGAGTGGTATATTGTTGGGTAAACTGTACCTGGACTGTGGAGTGGTATATTGTTAGGTAAACTGTACCTGGACTGTGAAGTGGTATATTGTTGGGTAAACTGTACCTGGACTGTGGAGTGGTATATTGTTGGGTAAACTGTACCTGGACTGTGAAGTGGTATATTGTTGGGTAAACTGTACCTGGACTGTGAAGTGGTATATTGTTGGGTAAACTGTGTACCTGGACTGTGGAGTGGTATATTGTTGGGTAAACTGTACCTGGACTGTGGAGTGGTATATTGTTAGGTAAACTGTACCTGGACTGTGAAGTGGTATATTGTTGGGTAAACTGTACCTGGACTGTGGAGTGGTATATTGTTGGGTAAACTGTACCTGGACTGTGAAGTGGTATATTGTTGGGTAAACTGTACCTGGACTGTGAAGTGGTATATTGTTGGGTAAACTGTGTACCTGGACTGTGGAGTGGTATATTGTTGGGTAAACTGTACCTGGACTGTGGAGTGGTATATTGTTAGGTAAACTGTACCTGGACTGTGAAGTGGTATATTGTTGGGTAAACTGTACCTGGACTGTGGAGTGGTATATTGTTGGGTAAACTGTACCTGGACTGTGAAGTGGTATATTGTTGGGTAAACTGTACCTGGACTGTGAAGTGGTATATTGTTGGGTAAACTGTACCTGGACTGTGGAGTGGTATATTGTTGGGTAAACTGTGTACCTGGACTGTGGAGTGTTATATTGTTGGGTAAACTGTACCTGGACTGTAGAGTGGTATATTGTTGGGTAAACTGTACCTGGACTGTGAAGTGGTATATTGTTGGGTAAACTGTACCTGGACTGTGAAGTGGTATATTGTTGGGTAAACTGTACCTGGACTGTGAAGTGGTATATTGTTGGGTAAACTGTACCTGGACTGTGAAGTGGTATATTGTTGGGTAAACTGTACCTGGACTGTGAATTGGTATATTGGTGGGTAAACTGTGTACCTGGACTGTGGAGTGTTATATTGTTGGGTAAACTGTACCTGGACTGTGAAGTGGTATATTGTTGGGTAAACTGTACCTGGACTGTGAATTGGTATATTGTTGGGTAAACTGTGTACCTGGACTGTGGAGTGGTATATTGTTGGGTAAACTGTACCTGGACTGTGAAGTGGTATATTGATGGGTAAACTGTACCTGGACTGTGAATTGGTATATTGATGGGTAAACTGTACCTGGACTGTAGAGTGGTATATTGTTGGGTAAACTGTACCTGGACTGTGAAGTGGTATATTGTTGGGTAAACTGTACCTGGACTGTGAATTGGTATATTGTTGGGTAAACTGTACCTGGACTGTGGAGTGTTATATTGTTGGGTAAACTGTACCCTGTGTACCTGGACTGTAGAGTGGTATATTGTTAGGTAAACTGTGTACCTGGACTGTAGAGTGGTATATTGTTGGGTAAACTGTGTACCTGGACTGTGAATTGGTATATTGTTAGGTAAACTGTGTACCTGGACTGTGAATTGGTATATTGATGGGTAAACTGTGTACCTGGACTGTAGAGTGGTATATTGATGGGTAAACTGTGTACCTGGACTGTGAATTGGTATATTGTTGGGTAAACTGTACCTGGACTGTGAAGTGGTATATTGATGGGTAAACTGTGTACCTGGACTGTAGAGTGGTATATTGGTGGATAAACTGTGTACTTGGACTGTAGAGTGGTATATTGATGGATAAACTGTGTACCTGGACTGTAGAGTGGTATATTGATGGGTAAACTGTGTACCTGGACTGTAGAGTGGTATATTGATGGGTAAACTGTGTACCTGGACTGTGAATTGGTATATTGATGGGTAAACTGTGTACCTGGACTGTGAATTGGTATATTGTTGGGTAAACTGTACCTGGACTGTGAATTGGTATATTGTTGGGTAAACTGTACCTGGACTGTGAATTGGTATATTGATGGGTAAACTGTACCTGGACTGTGAAGTGGTATATTGATGGGTAAACTGTGTACCTGGACTGTGAATTGGTATATTGATGGGTAAACTGTGTACCTGGACTGTAGAGTGGTATATTGGTGGATAAACTGTGTACTTGGACTGTAGAGTGGTATATTGATGGATAAACTGTGTACCTGGACTGTAGAGTGGTATATTGATGGGTAAACTGTGTACCTGGACTGTAGAGTGGTATATTGATGGGTAAACTGTGTACCTGGACTGTGGAGTGGTATATTGTTGGGTAAACTGTACCTGGACTGTGAATTGGTATATTGATGGGTAAACTGTGTACCTGGACTGTGGAGTGGTATATTGTTGGGTAAACTGTACCTGGACTGTGAATTGGTATATTGTTGGGTAAACTGTACCTGGACTGTGAATTGGTATATTGATGGGTAAACTGTGTACCTGGACTGTAGAGTGGTATATTGGTGGATAAACTGTGTACTTGGACTGTAGAGTGGTATATTGATGGATAAACTGTGTACCTGGACTGTAGAGTGGTATATTGATGGGTAAACTGTGTACCTGGACTGTAGAGTGGTATATTGATGGGTAAACTGTGTACCTGGACTGTGGAGTGGTATATTGTTGGGTAAACTGTACCTGGACTGTGAAGTGGTATATTGTTGGGTAAACTGTGTACCTGGACAGTGGAGTGGTATATTGGTGGGTAAACTGTGTACCTGGACTGTGGAGTGGTATATTGTTGGGTAAACTGTACCTGGACTGTGAAGTGGTATATTGATGGATAAACTGTGTACCTGGACTGTAGAGTGGTATATTGATGGGTAAACTGTGTACCTGGACTGTAGAGTGGTATATTGATGGGTAAACTGTGTACCTGGACTGTGGAGTGGTATATTGTTGGGTAAACTGTGTACCTGGACTGTGAATTGGTATATTGATGGGTAAACTGTGTACCTGGACTGAGAAGTGGTATATTGATGGGTAAACTGTGTACCTTGACTGTGGAGTGGTACATTGTTGGGTAAACTGTACCTGGACTGTGAATTGGTATATTGATGGGTAAACTGTGTACCTGGACTGTGGAGTGGTATATTGTTGGGTAAACTGTACCTGGACTGTGAAGTGGTATATTGATGGATAAACTGTGTACCTGGACTGTAGAGTGGTATATTGATGGGTAAACTGTGTACCTGGACTGTGGAGTGGTATATTGATGGGTAAACTGTGTACCTGGACTGTGGAGTGGTATATTGTTGGGTAAACTGTACCTGGACTGTGAAGTGGTATATTGTTGGGTAAACTGTGTACCTGGACTGTGAAGTGGTATATTGTTGGGTAAACTGTGTACCTGGACTGTGGAGTGGTATATTGTTGGGTAAACTGTACCTGGACTGTGAAGTGGTATATTGATGGGTAAACTGTGCACCTGGACTGTGGAGTGGTATATTGTTGGGTAAACTGTACCTGGACTGTGGAGTGGTATATTGTTGGGTAAACTGTGTACCTGGACTGTGAAGTGGTATATTGATGGGTAAACTGTGTACCTGGACTGTGGAGTGGTATATTGATGGGTAAACTGTGTACCTGGACTGTGAATTGGTATATTGTTGGGTAAACTGTGTACCTGGACTGTAGAGTGGTATATTGTTAGGTAAACTGTGTACCTGGACTGTGAAGTGGTATATTGTTGGGTAAACTGTGTACCTGGACTGTGGAGTGGTATATTGTTAGGTAAACTGTGTACCTGGACTGTGAAGTGGTATATTGTTGGGTAAACTGTGTATCTGGACTGTAGAGTGGTATATTGATGGGTAAACTGTGTACCTGGACTGTGAATTGGTATATTGATGGGTAAACTGTGTACCTGGACTGTGGAGTGGTATATTGATGGGTAAACTGTGTACCTGGACTGTGAATTGGTATATTGATGGGTAAACTGTGTACCTGGACTGTGGAGTGGTACATTGATGGGTAAACTGTGTACCTGGACTGTGAATTGGTATATTGATGGGTAAACTGTGTACCTGGACTGTGGAGTGGTATATTGATGGGTAAACTGTGTACCTGGACTGTGAAGTGGTATATTGATGGGTAAACTGTGTACCTGGACTGTGGAGTGGTATATTGATGGGTAAACTGTGTACCTGGACTGTGAATTGGTATATTGATGGGTAAACTGTGTACCTGGACTGTGGAGTGGTATATTGTTAGGTAAACTGTGTACCTGGACTGTGAAGTGGTATATTGTTAGGTAAACTGTGTACCTGGACTGTAGAGTGGTATATTGATGGGTAAACTGTGTACCTGGACTGTGAATTGGTATATTGATGGGTAAACTGTGTACCTGGACTGTAGAGTGGTATATTGATGGGTAAACTGTGTACCTGGACTGTGAATTGGTATATTGATGGGTAAACTGTGTACCTGGACTGTGGAGTGGTATATTGATGGGTAAACTGTGTACCTGGACTGTGAATTGGTATATTGATGGGTAAACTGTGTACCTGGACTGTGGAGTGGTATATTGATGGGTAAACTGTGTACCTGGACTGTGAATTGGTATATTGATGGGTAAACTGTGTACCTGGACTGTGAATTGGTATATTGATGGGTAAACTGTGTACCTGGACTGTGGAGTGGTATATTGGTGGGTAAACTGTGTACCTGGACTGTGAATTGGTATATTGATGGGTAAACTGTGTACCTGGACTGTGAATTGGTATATTGGTGGGTAAACTGTGTACCTGGACTGTGAATTGGTATATTGGTGGGTAAACTGTGTACCTGGACTGTGAATTGGTATAATGATGGGTAAACTGTGTACCTGGACTGTGAATTGGTATACTGATGGGTAAACTGTGTACCTGGACTGTGAATTGGTATATTGATGGGTAAACTGTGTACCTGGACTGTGAAGTGGTATATTGATGGGTAAACTGTGTACCTGGACTGTGAATTGGTATATTGATGGGTAAACTGTGTACCTGGACAGTGGAGTGGTATATTGATGGGTAAACTGTGTACCTGGACTGTGAATTGGTATATTGGTGGGTAAACTGTGTACATGGACTGTGAATTGGTATATTGATGGGTAAACTGTGTACCTTGACTGTAGAGTGGTATATTGGTGGGTAAACTGTGTACCTGGACTGTGAATTGGTATATTGATGGGTAAACTGTGTACCTGGACTGTAGAGTGGTATATTGGTGGGTAAACTGTGTACCTGGACTGTAGAGTGGTATATTGGTGGGTAAACTGTGTACCTGGACTGTGAATTGGTATATTGATGGGTAAACTGTGTACCTGGACTGTAGAGTGGTATATAGGTGGGTAAACTGTGTACCTGGACTGTAGAGTGGTATATAGGTGGGTAAACTGTGTACCTGGACTGTGAATTGGTATATTGATGGGTAAACTGTGTACCTGGACTGTAGAGTGGTATATAGGTGGGTAAACTGTGTACCTGGACTGTAGAGTGGTATATTGGTGGGTAAACTGTGTACCTGGACTGTGAATTGGTATATTGATGGGTAAACTGTGTACCTGGACTGTGAATTGGTATATTGATGGGTAAACTGTGTACCTGGACTGTAGAGTGGTATATAGGTGGAGTGCGGCTATTATTACCTGGACTGTAGAAGTGGTATATTGATGGGTAAACTGTAGTACCTGGACAGTGGAGTGGTATGATGATGGGTAAACTGTGTACCTGGACTGTAGAGTGGGTATATTGGTGGAATTAGAGCCTGTGCCTGGACTGTAGAGTGGTATATAGGTGGGTAAACTGTGTACCTGGACTGTGAATTGGTATATTGATGGGTAAACTGTGTACCTGGACTGTGAATTGGTATGTTGGTGGGTAAACTGTGTACCTGGACTGTGAATTGGTATATTGATGGGTAAACTGTGTACCTGGACTGTAGAGTGGTATATTGATGGGTAAACTGTGTACCTGGACTGTGAATTGGTATATTGATGGGTAAACTGTGTACCTGGACTGTGGAGTGGTATATTGATGGGTAAACTGTGTACCTGGACTGTGAAGTGGTATATTGTTGGGTAAACTGTGTACCTGGACTGTAGAGTGGTATATTGATGGGTAAACTGTGTACCTGGACTGTGGAGTGGTATATTGATGGGTAAACTGTGTACCTGGACTGTGAATTGGTATATTGATGGGTAAACTGTGTACCTGGACTGTGAAGTGGTATATTGATGGGTAAACTGTGTACCTGGACTGTGGAGTGGTATATTGATGGGTAAACTGCACCTGGACTGTGAAGTGGTATATTGATGGGTAAACTGTACCTGGACTGTGAATTGGTATATTGATGGGTAAACTGTGTACCTGGACTGTGAAGTGGTATATTGATGGGTAAACTGTGTACCTGGACTGTGGAGTGGTATATTGATGGGTAAACTGTACCTGGACTGTGAATTGGTATATTGATGGGTAAACTGTGTACCTGGACTGTGAATTGGTATATTGATGGGTAAACTGTGTACCTGGACTGTGAATTGGTATATTGATGGGTAAACTGTACCTGGACTGTGAAGTGGTATATTGATGGGTAAACTGTACCTGGACTGTGAATTGGTATATTGATGGGTAAACTGTGTACCTGGACTGTGAAGTGGTATATTGATGGGTAAACTGTGTACCTGGACTGTGAATTGGTATATTGATGGGTAAACTGTACCTGGACTGTGAAGTGGTATATTGATGGGTAAACTGTACCTGGACTGAGAATTGGTATATTGATGGGTAAACTGTGTACCTGGACTGTGAAGTGGTATATTGATGGGTAAACTGTGTACCTGGACTGTGGAGTGGTATATTGATGGGTAAACTGTACCTGGACTGTGGAGTGGTATATTGATGGGTAAACTGTACCTGGACTGTGAATTGGTATATTGAAACTGGGTAAACTGTGGACTGTGGAGTGGTATATTGATGGGTAAACTGTGTACCTGGACTGTGAATTGGTATATTGATGGGTAAACTGTGTACCTGGACTGTGGAGTGGTATATTGATGGGTAAACTGTGTACCTGGACTGTGAAGTGGTATATTGATGGGTAAACTGTGTACCTGGACTGTGGAGTGGTATATTGTTGGGTAAACTGTGTACCTGGACTGTGAAGTGGTATATTGTTGGGTAAACTGTGTACCTGGACTGTGAAGTGGTATATTGATGGGTAAACTGTGTACCTGGACTGTGAATTGGTATATTGTTGGGTAAACTGTGTACCTGGACTGTGGAGTGGTATATTGATGGGTAAACTGTGTACCTGGACTGTGAAGTGGTATATTGTTGGGTAAACTGTGTACCTGGACTGTGGAGTGGTATATTGTTGGGTAAACTGTGTACCTGGACTATGGAGTGGTATATTGATGGATAAACTGTGTACCTGGACTGTGGAGATGTATATTGATGGGTAAACTGTGTACCTGGACTGTGAATTGGTATATTGATGGGTAAACTGTGTACCTGGACTGTAGAGTGGTATATTGGTGGATAAACTGTGTACCTGGACTGTAGAGTGGTATATTGATGGATAAACTGTGTACCAGGACTGTAGAGTGGTATATTGATGGGTAAACTGTGTACCTGGACTGTAGAGTGGTATATTGATGGGTAAACTGTGTACCTGGACTGTAGAGTGGTATATTGATGGGTAAACTGTGTACCTGGACTGTAGAGTGGTATATTGATGGATAAACTGTGTACCTGGACTGTGAATTGGTATATTGATGGGTAACCTGTGTACCTGGACTGTGGAGTGGTATATTGATGGATAAACTGTGTACCTGGACTGTGAATTGGTATATTGATGGGTAAACTGTGTACCTGGACTGTGGAGTGGTATATTGATGGATAAACTGTGTACCTGGACTGTGAATTGGTATATTGTTGGGTAAACTGTGTACCTGGACTGTAGAGTGGTATATTGATGGGTAAACTGTGTACCTGGACTGTGGAGTGGTATATTGATGGATAAACTGTGTACCTGGACTGTGAAGTGGTATATTGTTGGGTAAACTGTGTACCTGGACTGTGGAGTGGTATATTGATGGGTAAACTGTGTACCTGGACTGTGAATTGGTATATTGATGGGTAAACTGTGTACCTGGACTGTGAATTGGTATATTGTTGGGTAAACTGTGTACCTGGACTGTGAAGTGGTATATTGTTGGGTAAACTGTGTACCTGGACTGTAGAGTGGTATATTGATGGGTAAACTGTGTACCTGGACTGTGAAGTGGTATATTGTTGGGTAAACTGTGTACCTGGACTATAGAGTGGTATATTGATGGGTAAACTGTGTACCCGGACTGTGGAGTAGTATATTGATGGGTAAACTGTGTACCTGGACTGTGAATTGGTATATTGATGAGTAAACTGTGTACCTGGACTGTGGAGTGGTATATTGATGGGTAAACTGTGTACCTGGACTATGGAGTGGTATATTGATGGATAAACTGTGTACCTGGACTGTGGAGTGGTATATTGATGGGTAAACTGTGTACCTGGACTGTGAATTGGTATATTGATGGGTAAACTGTACCTGGACTGTGAAGTGGTATATTGTTGGGTAAACTGTGTACCTGGACAGTGGAGTGGTATATTGATGGGTAAACTGTGTACCTGGACTGTGAATTGGTATATTGTTAGGTAAACTGTGTACCTGGACTGTGAAGTGGTATATTGTTGGGTAAACTGTGTACCTGGACTGTAGAGTGGTATATTGTTAGGTAAACTGTGTACCTGGACTGTGAAGTGGTATATTGTTGGGTAAACTGTGTACCTGGACTGTGGAGTGGTATATTGTTAGGTAAACTGTGTACCTGGACTGTGAAGTGGTATATTGTTGGGTAAACTGTGTATCTGGACTGTAGAGTGGTATATTGATGGGTAAACTGTGTACCTGGACTGTGAATTGGTATATTGATGGGTAAACTGTGTACCTGGACTGTGGAGTGGTATATTGATGGGTAAACTGTGTACCTGGACTGTGAATTGGTATATTGATGGGTAAACTGTGTACCTGGACTGTGGAGTGGTATATTGATGGGTAAACTGTGTACCTGGACTGTGAATTGGTATATTGATGGGTAAACTGTGTACCTGGACTGTGGAGTGGTATATTGTTGGGTAAACTGTGTACCTGGACTGTGAAGTGGTGGCATTGCTGGTAAACGTGTACCTGACCGGTAGAGTGGTACATTGGATGGGCGAAACCAAAATCTGGACCGTGAAGTGTATATTATTGGGTAAACTGTAAAATCTGGACCGTAGAGTGAGTATATTGATGGTAAACCAAAATCTCGATCAGAGCAGTATATTGATGGGTAAACTGTGTACCTGGACTGTGAATTGGTATATTGATGGGTAAACTGTGTACCTGGACTGTGGAGTGGTATATTGATGGGTAAACTGTGTACCTGGACTGTGAATTGGTATATTGATGGGTAAACTGTTTACCTGGACTGTGGAGTGGTATATTGATGGGTAAACTGTGTACCTGGACTGTGAATTGGTACATTGATGGGTAAACTGTGTACCTGGACTGTGGAGTGGTATATTGTTAGGTAAACTATGTACCTGGACTGTGAAGTGGTATATTGTTAGGTAAACTGTGTACCTGGACTGTAGAGTGGTATATTGATGGGTAAACTGTGTACATGGACTGTGAATTGGTATATTGATGGGTAAACTGTGTACCTGGACTGTAGAGTGGTATATTGATGGGTAACTGTGTACCTGGACTGTGAATTGGTATATTGATGGGTAAACTGTGTACCTGGACTGTGAATTGGTATATTGATGGGTAAACTGTGTACCTGGACTGTGGAGTGGTATATTGATGGGTAAACTGTGTACCTGGACTGTGAATTGGTATATTGATGGGTAAACTGTGTACCTGGACTGTAGAGTGGTATATTGATGGGTAAACTGTGTACCTGGACTGTGAATTGGTATATTGATGGTAAACTGTGTACCTGGACTGTGAATTCGGTACATTGATGGGTAAACTGTGTACCTGGACTGTGGAGTGGCATATTGATGGGTAAACCGTGTACCCGGACCGTGAATTGGCATATTGATGGGTAAACTGTGTACCTGGACTGTGGAGTAGTATATTGATGGGTAAACTGTGTACCTGGACTGTGGAGTGGTATATTGATGGGTAAACTGTACCTGGACTATGAATTGGTATATTGATGGGTAAACTGTGTACCTGGACTGTGGAGTGGTATATTGATGGGTAAACTGTACCTGGAATGTGAATTGGTATATTGATGGGTAAACTGTGTACCTGGGCTGTGGAGTGGTATATTGATGGGTAAAGTGTACCTGGACTGTGAAGTAGTATATTGATGGGTAAACTGTGTACCTGGACTGTGAAGTGGTATATTCATGGGTAAAGTGTGTACCTGGACTATGGAGTGGTATATTGATGGGTAAACTGTGTACCTGGACTGTGAATTGGTATATTGATGGGTAAATTGTGTACCTGGACTGTGGAGTGGTATATTGGTGGGTAAACTGTGTACCTGGACTGTAGAGTGGTATATAGGTGGGTAAACTGTGTACCTGGACTGTAGAGTGGTATATTGGTGGGTAAACTGTGTACCTGGACTGTGAATTGGTATATTGGTGGGTAAACTGTGTACCTGGACTGTGAATTGGTATATTGATGGGTAAACTGTGTACCTGGACTGTGAATTGGTATATTGGTGGGTAAACTGTGTACCTGGACTGTGAATTGGTATATTGATGGGTAAACTGTGTACCTGGACTGTGAATTGGTATATTGATGGGTAAACTGTGTACCTGGACTGTGGAGTGGTATATTGATGGGTAAACTGTGTACCTGGACTGTGAATTGGTATATTGATGGGTAAACTGTGTACCTGGACTGTGGAGTGGTATATTGATGGGTAAACTGTGTACCTGGACTGTGAATTGGTATATTGATGGGTAAACTGTGTACCTGGACTGTGGAGTAGTATATTGATGGGTAAACTGTGTACCTGGACTGTGGAGTGGTATATTGATGGGTAAACTGTACCTGGACTGTGAATTGGTATATTGATGGGTAAACTGTGTACCTGGACTGTGGAGTGGTATATTGATGGGTAAACTGTACCTGGACTGTGAATTGGTATATTGATGGGTAAACTGTGTACCTGGGCTGTGGAGTGGTATATTGATGGGTAAAGTGTACCTGGACTGTGAAGTAGTATATTGATGGGTAAACTGTGTACCTGGACTGTGAAGTGGTATATTCATGGGTAAAGTGTGTACCTGGACTATGGAGTGGTATATTGATGGATAAACTGTGTACCTGGACTGTGAATTGGTATATTGATGGGTAAATTGTGTACCTGGACTGTGGAGTGGTATATTGGTGGGTAAACTGTGTACCTGGACTGTAGAGTGGTATATAGGTGGGTAAACTGTGTACCTGGACTGTAGAGTGGTATATTGGTGGGTAAACTGTGTACCTGGACTGTAGAGTGGTATATTGGTGGGTAAACTGTGTACCTGGACTGTGAATTGGTATATTGATGGGTAAACTGTGTACCTGGACTGTAGAGTGGTATATTGGTGGGTAAACTGTGTACCTGGACTGTGAATTGGTATATTGATGGGTAAACTGTGTACCTGGACTGTAGAGTGGTATATTGGTGGGTAAACTGTGTACCTGGACTGTGAATTGGTATATTGATGGGTAAACTGTGTACCTGGACTGTAGAGTGGTATATTGGTGGGTAAACTGTGTACCTGGACTGTAGAGTGGTATATAGGTGGGTAAACTGTGTACCTGGACTGTGAATTGGTATATTAATGGGTAAACTGTGTACCTGGACTGTAGAGTGGTATATAGGTGGGTAAACTGTGTACCTGGACTGTAGAGTGGTATATAGGTGGGTAAACTGTGTACCTGGACTGTGAATTGGTATATTGATGGGTAAACTGTGTACCTGGACTGTAGAGTGGTATATAGGTGGGTAAACTGTGTACCTGGACTGTAGAGTGGTATATTGGTGGGTAAACTGTGTACCTGGACTGTGAATTGGTATATTGGTGGGTAAACTGTGTACCTGGACTGTGAATTGGTATATTGATGGGTAAACTGTGTACCTGGACTGTAGAGTGGTATATTGGTGGGTAAACTGTGTACCTGGACTGTAGAGTGGTATATAGGTGGGTAAACTGTGTACCTGGACTGTGAATTGGTATATTGATGGGTAAACTGTGTACCTGGACTGTAGAGTGGTATATAGGTGGGTAAACTGTGTACCTGGACTGTAGAGTGGTATATTGATGGGTAAACTGTGTACCTGGACAGTGGAGTGGTATATTGATGGGTAAACTGTGTACCTGGACTGTAGAGTGGTATATTGGTGGGTAAACTGTGTACCTGGACTATGAATTGGTATATTGATGGGTAAACTGTGTACCTGGACTGTAGAGTGATATATTGGTGGGTAAACTGTGTACCTGGACTGTGAATTGGTATATTGATGGGTAAACTGTGTACCTGGACTGTAGAGTGGTATATTGGTGGGTAAACTGTGTACCTGGACTGTGAATTGGTATATTGATGGGTAAACTGTCTACCTGGACTGTGAATTGGTATATTGATGGGTAAACTGTGTACCTGGACTGTAGAGTGGTATATTGGTGGGTAAACTGTGTACCTGGACTGTGAATTGGTATATTGATGGGTAAACTGTGTACCTGGACTGTAGAGTGGTATATTGGTGGGTAAACTGTGTACCTGGACTGTGAATTGGTATATTGATGGGTAAACTGTGTACCTGGACTGTGAATTGGTATATTGATGGGTAAACTGTGTACCTGGACTGTAGAGTGGTATATTGGTGGGTAAACTGTGTACCTGGACTGTGAATTGGTATATTGATGGGTAAACTGTGTACCTGGACTGTGAATTGGTATATTGATGGGTAAACTGTGTACCTGGACTGTAGAGTGGTATATAGGTGGGTAAACTGTGTACCTGGACTGTGAATTGGTATATTGGTGGGTAAACTGTGTACCTGGACTGTGAATTGGTATATTGATGGGTAAACTGTCTACCTGGACTGTGGAGTGGTACATTG
>JAHLWY010001852.1:0-14685 GCA_020002185.1 Paraescarpia echinospica
AATGGAAATGTGCTGTGTTTTCTTTTGTTTTTCTCTTGTGGTTATGTTATTTTGTCGTACACTGTTATCGCTTTAAAAACGTTTGCCTTATATTTTTGTCCAAACAAAATACCTTTGGAGTCAACAGTTCAGAGAAATATACAACGGAATGTCCAAAATTGCTCTGCATCCATTTGTTATTGACGTGTTTTGAGAACGCCAATTCACGCTACTGCGCATGTGCATTCATGGAAGTGTGTGGAAGCTTGCATATAAATAACACATAAATGTAAACAAAATAATTTATACTAAATATATGTGTTTGCATTGTGATTGGACTGCCGATTTATTTAAAGTATTTATGTGCTGCCTGTGCTATATAACATTTACTCTGACTGCAGGCATAACAGTTGTTCCTGCCACTGTTTACTTAAATCGAATCTCGCGCTATGTGCAGATGAACGGAATTTTACCAGGAATACTTTGCGTAGAGCGGAACTATACCGATCTCCGAACAGGTCAATGGTTTGACCCCCTTTTGCTAGCCAACAGGTCATGGGATGAATAAATAATTGTATATAATAATTATTACAGATCAATACTATTCTACCTTCGAGATCTTGTAAGAAGTCTTGCCAATGCATCTGCGTTCGCAGTTCGGCTCTCCTCCTGTTGGATCCTTCTTCGCCGCTGAATGTCACTACAAACAGATTGTCCACCTGGATGCAATCTAGTTGCGAATCGCTGTGGATGAACAGAGGCCTCATCACCTCTGCATTCTTGATGACTTCTTGGTATAAACCGAGGCAGGAAAGACCCTCTTGAAACCTACAATGTAAATGTTTATAACGTGCATTGTGCAACAGAACAAATGTTTCAATCAAAAGAAGGGAACACAACAATGTAAACGTAATAATATCAACGTTTGTATATAAACACATTGCTTAAGTCGATGCTGCCTGGAAAATGATAGCCTTGTTTAAAACTACACACAGCTTGTCTGGAGGTGTTCACATGTGTGTGTGGTGTGTGGTGTGTGGTGTGTGGTGTGTGGTGTGTGGTGTGAGAGAGGGGAGAGAGAGAGAGTGAGAGAGAGAGAGAGAGATAGAGAGAGAGAGAGAGAGAGAGAGAGAGAGAGAGAGAGAGAGAGAGAGAGAGAGAGAGAGCTGCTACGTTACCATAAATCTCTGGCAAGAAATACAGCAGGTTTGGTTTTCCTCGGACGACCGTGTCGCTTGTGCGTCTTACGCTGAGATGGTGCTGATTCCACTCTCCAGCAATCTGGTCGAGGTCGACTTGAATCACCTGGGTGAAGCAAAATCGCAAGCACTCCCTGAAATGAACGAAGCTGCTTGAATTGTATTGTAGAATTAAATCAGGCCTACCAATATTGTGCATGTCTTGTTTAAAAAAAACTTTTGTAAGTAATACACGCTGTACATAACACTGCGTAAACAATTATGTAAGTTAGTCTTTCTGGGTCCTTGCTTTGAATTGCTTGTGTTAGTTACCCCGTTCGTTTGCACAAAGACTCACGCTGTTTCAGAAGTGTACAAAATATTGCTTACATCTTAATATCATCGTCGGTTGAAATGATTCCTTGAGACTCGAAGTCTTTCATCAGATTTATCCACCAGTCCATCCCACTGCGTCGAAGCGACAGCCACCAACGTTCAATTATCTGAAAAAGACATTTAAAATATACATCATGTTCTCACTGTAATTATGAAACAACTAATCGAAAATTCAAACGTGTGAAGGTAATTAGTATTAATATGCATACATTTGATACGGTACATACTAATGTAAAAATTTAATTATATATATATATAGGTAGGTATGTAGGTAGGCAGGCAGCCAGGCAGGCAGGCAGGCAGGCAGGCAGGCAGGCAGGCAGGCAGGCAGGCAGGCAGGCAGGCAGGCAGGCAGGCAGGCAGGCAGGCAGGCAGGCAGGCAGGCAGGCAGGCAGGCAGGCAGGCAGGCAGGCAGGCAGGCAGGCAGGCAGGCAGGCAGGCAGGCAGGCAGGCAGGCAGGCAGGCAGGCAGGCAGACGGACATACAGACGGACAGACAGGCAGACAGATAGACGGACTATATATTATATTATTTAGGTGTAGACACCTGGTTTCTATGGGAACTCCCATACACCACACTGCTGTCTCGCGCCATGCCATCCAAGTGGTCCCATCTGAAGGCTCGTTGTATGTCTTCCATGAAGACGTTCTCATTTCCCCGGTCCATTCTGATGCACCGTGGCACGGCTGTAACATGCGCATCTCACCAAAGAAGTGGTACGATTCCATCACACTTTATTTGTTCATACATACATACATACATACATACATACATACATACGTTCATCCGTACATGCGTGCATGCGTGCATGCGTGCATGCGTGCATGAGTGCATGCGTACATACGTACATACGTACATGCATACATGCGTACATATGTACATACGTACATACTTACATACGTACGTACGTACGTACGTACGTACATACATACGTACGTACGTACATACGTACGTACGTACTTACGTACATACATATGCTATGCTAGTGAGTGTGTGCGTGCGTGTGTGTGGTTTACATGTATTTTGCATATGTAAATGCCAATAAAGAACACGTTACCACTGATGTCCTCCACAAACTCTATGAAATGATGGACGACAACATAGGGATCTTTGTTGGTTCTGCCCACCTTGAGCCATAGTATTTTCCTGGAGAATCTGAATCAGCACATCTAGTTTAATTTCATGACACACTTGAACCGCATACATAAAACTATATACATATATATATATACACTGTATATATATATATATATATATATATATATATATATATATATATTATTCACATATCTATCAACCAATGTATTCGGCTGACCACTAGGTTACTATTCAAGTAGTGTTGTTTTGCATCTGACTTTACAAGTAAAATTAAAACTGACTCCAAAACACCCCAACACTTTTCCATACACAGTAGGCCTATTGCGTATGGGTGGTTTGGTTGTCGCAAAGTACCTAAGAGGAAATAAATTGTCACTGTGGCGTCACCTACTGAGTGAAACATATTTTAATTACATATTTGATAACAGAAGAGGGCAGCGTGGTTAGTCATTACATAAACACATCATTAAACATGCCAATAAAAACAAACTGGCCTCACCCGCATATTGCTCCGTGTATTGCAAAACCAAACGTCTTTAGCTTGTCGTACCCATCAATGTGAATGAGATAGTTTGGGCCTTTGCTATAATATTGCCTCCGGGAAAATCTGTTTATCCTTCGCTCGGATACCCTTTCTGGGTCCATTATTTGTAACAATGTCATTACCGTGTCCCTGTAAATGAAATAAACTATCATAAATAAATTCACACATATGTAGATGGAGCCTCACATCACTTAGTTACAGTATGCCCTTCAGTAGCAGGTACACATCAAAATTAGTGCTGTCACGGTAGCGGCAAACTTTGCGCTCACATTTACGTCCGACTGACAACCAAGGTTTCTGCTCAGGTTTGGAACACGTGTTGCAACAGTAGCAAAAGACTTCGTATAATCCCAGGACAGTAGCCGCAGGAACTGATAATATAAGTTATTATGCTAATAAGATTATATTACGATTTAAAATGTCCATGTTATTTGCAATGAAAGATAAAAAATTAGATGAAAATAAAAAAAGTCAAACTTTTTTGCTGTGTACGTCTTATGCCACATTAGAATCTCCGCCATTACCACACCTGTGGTCATAGTGGACATGTAATTAAACTAAATGAAGGATAACATATGGAGTGTTATGTATAATACTGCTAATATTCTCTGAATAAAATTGTTGTTGCTAAACACTGGACACACCTTGGCACCATCAAACCGTGGAGGTTGCGTAGTCGCACTGTCATGCTCCTGTAGCCCAAACAACGTCCACTTCCTTCCAACTCGTGCTGAAACAATTATTATGTGGAAAAGAGATTGACATAATGTAGATATATATATATATATATATACATACATATATATATATATATATATACACACACATATATATATATATATTGTTGTAAACAAAAAAAACACCCATTAAAGACAGTATATCATTAATATGGTTTTGCGTAAATGTGGTAAATCGTTAAAGGGATGAATTATACTTTACTTTCATAAGGTATACATTATACACAACAAAGCGCCTCTATTTAACTGGTTGTTAAGGTATTGATGCATATTGCATAAGTAGGTTAGGACACTCAACAAGACAACTATTCAACTGTGTACATTTATTGGTAGACGTGTGTGATATATTTCATATTTTCATAGTTATGATTCAATTTGTTATCACAGAATATACCCTGACACATTGTGCTATTTTCTTCGATATGATGCTAAACAGAAACAATTCCACCTTCCGTTTATATGTGTATTGTTTCAGGAATATACTAGAATATAGAAGATCATAAAGAATTCATTTAATACTGAATCGCCATTCATATTTTTGACATATTAAAATACATTTAAATTCTACTTCATTTACGAACTTTCTTTTTATTTCTTGTGTTACATAAATATAATTTTTTATTATTTCCAGTAGCCGTGAACATGTGCAACATAGACATGTGCAACATAGACATGAGTACTTATTTAAACTTGAAAGTACCTGCATTGCTGTTGCAACCATAGCGTAGTCAACTACTTGCCTGCGCCTTAAGCCAAGTCTTTGTAGAAGGCGTTTTAACGTCCGCACACTGCACAACATTAAGTGGTTTACATACACATCTGGCACTAAGCCCGCTTGCTGTTAAGTCATTGTGCTTATTGAATGCATTATTTATTTTACTATAACTCTCGCTCTTCCACTCTCTCCCTCTCTCCCTCTCTCCCTCTCTCCCTCTCTCCCTCTCTCCCTCTCTCCCTCTCTCCCTCTCTCCCTCTCTCCCTCTCTCCCTCTCCCTCTCCCTCTCTCCGTCTCTCCGTCTCTCCGTCTCTCCGTCTCTCCGTCTCTCCGTCTCTCCCTCTCTCCCTCTCTCCCTCTCTCCCTCTCTCCATCTCTCCCTCTCTCGCTCTCCCTCTCCCTCTCTCCGTCTCTCCGTCTCTCCGTCTCTCCGTCTCTCCGTCTCTCCGTCTCTCCCTCTCTCCCTCTCTCCCTCTCCCCCTCTTCCCCTCTTCCCCTCTCCCCCTCCATTCCTACCACCCTACCCTGGTGCGCGTGTGCGTGCGCGTACGTATGAATTAATTGAGTTTGTAAACATTAATGCGTTCAGTATATTCATGGTTAGTTAATCAATACTTTTTAAGCATTCGCGACGCAGTTACTCAACAACATACCGTCATTCATTTTACAAATAGCGAATGGAAGTGCAACAGTTATCTAAACAATTGAGTAGTAGGGACCTAAACGATAAATACAAGTTGAAAGAGTATCCTCTATCATCCTCGTTAGCCAGGTCGATGACAACGTACACTACCCCTGGCAGATATCCTACGCAATGTATGGAGGTCAGCTGATTCAAACTAGAAATTAGCTTCGCCGCAACTGTGCAACCCGTGAGAACAGTGCAGACACCCGCCCCACCCGCACCTCAATTCTAAGACGAAGCCAGTGATTTCATAACATCTCACGAGGGACTGAACGGTATTGTGTATTCAAATAATTACTTCTACTTCCCCCAACATTGCACATAACATTACCAAAATCATGTGGTTGAAAATTTGCCGGCACGCAATATTATTGGCTTAGCTTATATTCCGAGTCCCGCAAGGCGATCTGCCGCGGGGTACTGAGACTTGTGTAATCAGCAGCGCCCCTGGCGCGCGAGGATGTAATCTATGAACACATTATGCTTTTTACTCAGATTATTATATTATTACCATATTATATTCATGAAGAACACACCTGATGGATATTCCGTTGTGGCTGAGTATCGCACAGATTTCAACATTACTGTATCCAGCCACGAAACACTGTCTTACTAAACTGTGAACTGAAATGAACATATACATTTATTATGAAATGCACTCTCATGAAAAATACACGACAAGTTTGCAGCAGTTACCTTTATTTGACCTGGCAATGATGCTACAACTGTATTTACAACAATACAATTGACACACATGCATGCTATAAGTATAGGTTTATAATCACACAGGCACGCACGCACACACACGGGAATATATTACAGATGTATCTTCCATGGTTGTAATTTACTGGGGGCATGCAAGATAGGCGATTCATAGATAGACTGCCTCCACAGTACTTCCATATCAGGGAACAGACAGACACATACAATATAATCATACTGTTCTAATGAATATGTCTGGCTTAACTAGTGCACCTTTTTCAAAACAATAATCGCATCCACATGTGACCACATCAAAGTAGTTGCCTACACACAACTATGACCAGACAGTCTCAATAATTACCACTTCGTGCCGCATGCTATATTGGGCGGCATCGTAAATCGCTGCAATTGACAGGCAGTTACACTATAGCGTATCTACGGTTTGGTAAACTGTGCCTCAGCTATTCGATTCACTTAACTAAAAAGAAACAATTAAACTGTAGACAGAAAAAAAACATGTGACGCAAATGACGGCTAAATTCAGTTTTTTCGATGATTTAATGTACATGCTTCTTGTTAAACCAACTTCAAATATTGTAGCTATTTATAATAATTGAAAAATAAACTTGGACACAAACGAACGGCATTTGCAATAAGCGAAAGTTGAAAAAAATTGTCGTCTCTTCCCATGTATACAAAATAAGTTTTATATTTTTTACCAAGGATATCCAGACGGAAACAATTTAAAAACTGCATTTGAGCGGTAGAAGAAGTACATATATGTCATGTTATGAAATATGTTTGCCCCAGACTTTCGTCACAACATTTAGAAGTACGAACACAACAAATTCTGTGCGCAAACCAAATATATATGTAACCGTATACGTACAGTCAGCATCATCAGCCATCATCACATGCTCTGAACATAAAAAGGAATGCGTTTAATAAAATACAAATGGCTGCCAAAGTCTCGTTTTCGACGTACGCATGCTCATTACGGCATCTTTATAATTTATACCATCGCATCGCGCATCGCATCGCGCATCGCATCGCGCATCGCATCGCGCATCGCATCGCGCATCGCATCGCATCGCATCGCGCATCGCATCGCGCATCGCATCGCGCATCGCATCGCATCGCATCGCATCGCATCGCGTATCGCATCGCGCATCGCATCGCGCATCGCATCGCATCGCGCATCGCATCGTATCGCATCGCATCGCGTATCGCATCGCGCATCGCATCGCGCATCGCATCGCGCATCGCGCATCGCATCGCGCATCGCATCGCGCATCGTCCATCGCATCGCGCATCGCATCGCGCATCGTCCATCGCATCGCCCATCGCATCGCGCATCGCTCATCGCATCGCCCATCGCATCGCGCATCGCGTCATCGCTCCATGGCGCTGCAGGTTGCCACACAAAAACGCGATGGCCCTTCTCGGCCATCATAACAAACTGTCACGAAATTGTAAAACCTACCGACATCCTCAGGGATGTATTTCACCAAGTTCGAGCCATCGTCTTTCACGACGATGTTGTGCTCCACTCGACTGCCAGATGGCGCTGCAAATAAACAACATACACTTCGTTGTTTTTGTTATCGTGGGAACTGGTGACGTATAACGGTAAACATGCGTATTTGTGTAACAAGAGGCTTCAGCAAGGTTAGCTGTTGGAACTACTTTTATTCAGACGGGTGAAAATAACATTGTTGTGCTTCTGTAATGTCCAATGTTTTATAATATTGATTAGGATGACACGGGCGTATCACAGACATTACCAGTTATACGGATTTGCAAATGAAGTAAATCTAACTGAGACAAAACAATGTTATTGGACCACTGACCAACATTGGATGTGCTAACCTAGATAATTAATGTCAATAAATGAACTGTTTCATGCCAACGTGCGATGTGTCCATGTTGTTGGGGTTGAGATCATTAACAGGTATGTGACGCGTTTTGGTATAAACTACATATTCTATTAGCTTAACACATGGTAGAAAACAAAGTTTCGTTTCTGTTCCCGCGAAAGTTCAGAAATGAAGGTACTAGCGTTGTGCCCGAAAACGAGTAAAATATTCTACAGGTGATAGTTACCGATGTCGCGCTTACATTTATCCGGGCGTTAAATTTTATTCGGGTGATGTTTATGTGCATGTGTAAGGCATAATATTTGGCACCAATAGATCAGGTAGTTACAAATAATACCCAGTAGTTAAATATGTTTCGTTTGTTGTCGTAACACGAGCGTTATAGTTAGAGTACATAATTATAATTTCCTGTTTCAAATTTTTGACCAAGTATAACAGTAAGTCACGTCACGCGTGCGTGGAGAGGAACCTGTTTTACAACAGATAATTGTTTATGTCAGTGGGAAGCAAACATTTTATAATTTATGTATATATACAGTCATATATAAACATACATAACGGGATAAACGAAAGCGCGACAGTCGTAGCTGGTGTTAAGTATATTCCCCAGATACGTGCACGCGCAGAAACGTCACCCGGATATTATTTAACGCCCGGATAAATGTAAGCGCAACACCGACACACCTGCTGTGCTTTGACCCACAATGCAGACCTTATATTATGTAGACTTGTTGACTAGGACACGTTTGAGACCTGGTCCTGACGCTGTTATTTCTCTCTCGCGGATGTCAACGACGAAACCTTTCTCTGAATACAAAAAGGACATAAAGTTTAATTTCAGTAACACGAGCGAATAAATTAATTCACTACCATAAGTGTCCCACGTAACTATGCGTGTGATGGTAATATGTTGCTGATAGTCGAAACTGAAGATGGCCTCCAAAATAGGTTTTAACATTATAACACAATTTAGTTTACGACTACTTGTTCAAAGATCAAGTCAACAGAGATGGTTTTCAAAAAAAAGTAAACCAAAAGAGCAAGGCAATTGTGGCAGTATTTGTTTCCGCTTGAACAATTACCCGCTGTGGAAACGTAATTTACGATATATTAATTAGAAAATGTCCCTGATGTTTGATGTAGTCATCAGTCCTCGTAGACCCACTCTTCCTGTGTGAGAAGCATCGACTGCAAATAAATATCCTTGATCAGTCGAACAACATTCCACATCGGCGCCACGTGGATACCGGCTGACTAGTCAATGTTGTACTGAAATATTAAAAATAACTACAAATTGCTACCCTTGCGTTTTAATAGATTGCCAATTGGTAGACCGGAAACCAATGGTTCACCGACGCGAATGAACTTTGAAAGAGTCGCGTGTTCTTTGGCGCCAGTGAAGTGATGCACTTACATTGCCTCGAAGTTGGCGTATTAACATCTAGATATATTCCCCGGTTGATGATTGTTAATTTGTTGAAACTCTGCTCTAAATATGTATATGGTTATTGTATGTAATGTACATATCTTGAGTTGTACCACACGCTGCTGGCTGGTGTTGTCGCTGCTGGCTGGTGTTGTCGCTGCTGGCTGGTGTTGTCGCTGCTGGCTGGTGTTGTCGCTGCTGGCTGGTGTTGTCGTTGTCTTTAACACCCAACACAATTAACAAAATAAATACTGAAACTCTTAATCTAAACCCACCGTTTAGATAGGAACAAACAGGATCGAATTCCAATTCGAACCAAAGACTACGTACAACAAGACGCGCCATTCGATGATATTGGGTGAAATGTATCGCTAGTGCCTCCCTCGTGCGGTTGGGCGCGAACGGCAAAACCAGCCATGGGAAAGTCTGCGCATTTTTGTTCGGCGTGTAATTGTTCTAATTCCAGAAAAAATCAGTGGTTCAAGTTAGAAGTTATGTTTGTCCTGAACTATTGACCAATTTATCAATTTTAAATGATAACGAATCTTAGAAACATAGAATCTTCTGATATGGTATCTCACATAAAAAATTAAAAAGGTGTTCAACCGTCAAGATGTATAATAATTGTATTAATTTATTGATATCATTTAACATGTGCTAACGATGGGTGATAAATTGCCGTCGTTAAGACTTAGATGACTAGAAGTCTGAGTATTTACATAACAACTGTCGATTGTGTTCAACCCACTTTGAGGATGGCCAATTTATGAATGCGGCCTCCAGGAACAAATTGATCTGGACTGCAGTTCCAGGAATAGTCAGCCTCACCCTCCTGTTCTCGTAAATGGCAAACGACCAGCACCGAAACCAAGAGATGTCGGACCAACCAAGAAACAGAAGGCCGATGACAATGATGATTACTGTAAGTGGATTTCTGAACAAGATCATTCAGATACGCATTGTATAAACAAATCTACATTGCAAAATGCAAGATTTAATTTATAATAGTGTAGATCTATCATATCGGGTAACTATTTATAATGGCTGATATATACTAATTATCTTTTAGTAAATGTCGTATTTGTTATTGATTACTACAGGTACCACTGGTACTAGGTAAATGTGTTTTAGTATTCTTTGGCATGGTGGTGGTGGTGGTCAGATTATACTTAATATGCATTTAGTAATATATCATTATTGCATTTTGGTGTGTCATGTATAGGTATTTGTGAATTTGTTGTGGAAATGTTAATTGGTCAAGATGGACTATTCAATTTTTTTGCGATTTGCAATTTATTAAATTATATTATTAATATTTATTATGCATATATCACTTAGTCGTGATACTTTGACGCAGCTCCCGTTATAGCTATTCCAGAAAAATAGAGACAAATTCGCCCTCTCTCTACAGCAGAACATAGAACGTAGAACATCCACTGTTCACTGATATAGTGTCTATAGACCCCTCTAGATAATGGCATACAGATTTACCCCGTTAACCACTATATTCCTTTGTATACTGCATGTATACCCATCTAGACATATGATTTTGGCGACTTTATCTGCCTACTACATATTTTATTTTCTCACGAGAACACCCTTTAGAATAACTGTTTAAGTGACATCCTGGGGATTCTCTATTTTTTTGGAATAGCCTTTACATTAAGCAGGATGCCTCCAGATAAATTTTAAAACTTTACGAATTTATATCACTATCCACTATCACTATCCGGGTAATGTGGCATTTAATACAGTGATTTGTTTTACTGCAAATGTATAGTATATCGAATTTGCCTGGTTCATTGTTTGATGCAGGTTAATTAAAAATTACATGTTTACAGCAACACCACAGGAGAACTGACCTGTTGATGCCGTGCCATGCAATAAGAAACTCCAGAGAGATGTGAAGAGACTGAGGGTCCATTTGTACGCCAAATCGAGCACACTTATGATATTGAACTCCATATCAATTGCTTGAAAATGTCATTGTTAATGAGATGCTGACAAACAAATGTAATGCTGGCTGAATCAACTTATCTTACTGTTTACTGATAACAAAATAATACAACAGGTACACAACACAAGGAAGTAGTCTTTGTTCACATTAAATACATGTCACACAAACTCCATATGATTATGTCTGCTGAATACTTTCTTATACCAGTAATAAATTCACCGTGAACACCCAAATTAATGCACATGTACAAAAAACCCAACAATCTTGCTGTCCTTACGACTGTTCAACATGAACACGTACATATACACTAGCAAACACCTGAACACGTACATATACACTAGCAAACACCTGAACACGTACATATACACTAGCAAACACATGAACACGAACAGATACACTAGCAAACACCTGAACACGTACAGATACACCAGCAAACACATGAACACATATAGATACACCAGCAAACACATGAACACGTACAGATACACCAGCAAACACATACAATTATCAAACTTAAAAGGCTTTATAAATACTTTTAAATTGCACACTTTGTCATACATTCCGTTGCCTGGATGACACTTTTCTTTGAAAATCTTGGCCAAATAAACTGTCTTACAATATACTATCTATACTATCTAAATGTCCCATGCTCATAAATAATGAGCAAGTTATGGGAACATGACGAAAACTGGTCTGCACTGTTCTTCGCTAGACCTGAATTTGGTCACGGGGGATGTTCAGATGGGTCCAGCAGAATCTACCCTCTGCTGAATAAAATATCAACTTGTAGAAACGTTGCATCAGACACATATTGCTCATATGACATATATTTTACTTTTGAAATATAAACAAACATATCAAGAGCGCTGAAAATCACGGAAAACGCGTAAAACGCAATGAGTTTGTATGTATATCACCGACTATGTGCGCCCAACCATATGGGGAGCCACTGGCGTCGTAATTTCAAAAAATTAATGGAATATGATGTGAGTGGCGCATCTTACTAATGTAGTATTTTTGTTCGAACTGCGAAATCGATTCGAGACATTACAAAAAATAGACGACATCGACACCATGAGGGAAAACATCACATTGTGTGCCCGTAAACATTTTTGAATGGGCCCACGTTCCCGTGCCCCCCTAAACCGTTGGAAACGTGCCTCCCTGCCCTCGTTCATGTTACAATAAGTAGAAATTACGGCGACGCGGCGGCGAAAAAGCCCAACAGTACCCGTTCCCTCCCCTCCGTCTTCCGATGTACAGCCGAGCCAACCGAGCCAGCCGAATAGCTACAAAAAAAGGAAACACATTTAAAAGCAAAACAAACACATACCAATGATTGTCTCCCGTTCCAAGTCACAAAACAACGTACACGGCAGGTCCACTGTCTGCCTGTGTTTATTAGAATGTCCCAATTCCGATAGGGAAGACCGATCTGTCGTCCCAACATCCTCACACTTTCAACCCGGACTGTTAACAAATGCTGAGTGTGTGGTCATTAAGGACAGCTAACGTGACCTGGTCTTTTATGACATGGGTAGGCCCCATGCCTCTTGTCGCGCTATGAATGAACATGTCACGCATGACTTCTTTTGATATGTGCTTGAGCTGGGTATTTGGCAGAGCAATATTTAGACCAACGTATAACCGCGGGGATTCCGACAAGTGGTTTTCCTCATTCCGTATCGAGTATGACTACTTGTTTGTGTGTGTGTGGGGGGGGGGGCGGCAGCATGGCGGATAGAAAGCCCTAGTGCCGATCCAGAGAAGTGAGTTCCGAGTCAGAGCCTTAGCCACGAGGTGTCCAGGGGTTTCTTGAAGACACAGTTTTTACGAACCCCCTTTTGGAAACGAAGCTACCAGCCACATTTTCAGTAACATATTGGTTATGGTCTCATTCTTCAAATAGCGTAACTTTGCGAAGTAGATATTCGGACGGAGGCAACTTGGTTGGAAATTGTCCTGCTGCGGCTACAAATTAAGTTCACCTCTTTGTAATTCATACAAGTATTATATATTTTATTATAACACATTCGCTGAACTTTATACCTAAAAGATCATGCGTTTTATATAATTCTAGTGATAATAAAATCGCTAAAAATATAACTGTGTTGACAGATATGCAGTACTATATCTGTCTGAGGAGAACTTTACATCCAACCTTCGTCATTTTGAACAATCAACGTGCATATGCTAGAACGTAATAGTGTATATATAATGACGCTGTTCACTAACGTTTGGTAAATATTACTATAACGACTGTCATCTAACAAGGTATCTCGTCAGGTGACGGGCATTTTTGCTAGTACATGCAACACACACACACACGCACACACACACACACGCACACGCGCGCGCACACACACACACACACACACACACGCACACACACACACACACAGTCGACGGAGAAGGTTGTCTGCCCTAACAAAGACACAGTGACAACGCCTGTTCAGTGTGGGCGGCTACAGTTGTTGTGTTTGTGAAGCAGACACCCGCGGGCGCAAGTGGCGGAGAACCGACAGGATGACACGGAACAACCGGAGGCAGCGCGACTGGAAGCGACAGAGGAGGAGGAACAGGAGCAGGAAGAGGAGAAGGAGGGAGGACTAGGCGGGGAAGAGGGAGGACTAGGCGGGGAAGAGGGAGGACTAGGCGGGGAAGAGGGATGACTAGGCGGGGAAGAGGGAGGACTAGGCGGGGAAGAGGAGGATGGGGGAGATCAAGGAGGAAGAGGGGGAGAAGAAGGAGGACGAGGGGGAGAAGAAGGAGGACGAGGGAGAAGAGGGAGGACGGGGAGAAGAGGGAGGACGGGGAGAAGAGGGAGGACGGGGAGAAGAAGGAGGACGGGGGAGAAGAGGGAGGACGGGGGAAAAGAGGGAGGACGGGGGAGAAGAGGGAGGACTGGGGAGAAGAAGGAGGACGGGAGAGAAGAGGGAGGACGGGGGAGAAGAGGGAGGACAGGGGAGAATAAGGAGGACGGGGGAGAAGAGGGAGGACAGGGGAGAAGAAGGAGGACGGGGGAGAAGAAGGAGAACGGGGGAGAAGAGGGAGGACAGGGGAGTAGAAGGAGGACGGGGGAGAAGAGGGAGGACAGGGGAGAATAAGGAGGACGGGGATAAGAGGGAGGACGGGGGAGAAGAGGGAGGACTGGGGAGAAGAAAGAGAACGGGGGAGAAGAGGGAGGACAGGGGAGAAGAAGGAGGACGGGGGAGAAGAAGGAGAACGGGGGAGAAGAGGGAGGACAGGGGAGTAGAAGGAGGACGGGGGAGAAGAGGGAGGACAGGGGAGAATAAGGAGGACGGGGATAAGAGGGAGGACGGGGGAGAAGAGGGAGGACGGGGGAGAAGAGGGAGGACTGGGGAGAAGAGGGAGGACTGGGGAGAAGAGG
>JAHLWY010001853.1:0-14676 GCA_020002185.1 Paraescarpia echinospica
TGATACAAACCGGGGCGCTATTTACGCCTCAAATGGATGTAAGACGCAATATTCTTAAAGGTAAATATGCCTAGGATAATGTTGAATGATGGAACTACAGTGTATTTCACTGAGGTATCAAAGATAAGCAAAACTCAAGCGGCAAAATCAATGACAAAGTAGGTCCGGGTTCGACGCAAATGCTCACAAGTCTATTCAACTAATATTCTATGTGGTTTTGTCTTAGCAAAATAAGGAATGTGATTCGTAAGATATCTTTGTGCTACATATATAATACATATTCCGACAAAGTTGTGGAAACAAACTTTTGGGAAAGTTGATTTGAGTGAAATACTTACGAATATAAACCAACGAAGTTCACATCTCATAAAAAAATGCCTACTACCCAAAACCGTGTATACTAGCGGGTTATCAATAACTTGGGTTAGACAATTATATGTTTGCACAGCAATTGGATGTACTAAACAACTTATACTGTTTTATAAAAAGGACACAATTTGAGAAACATTCTTGCGATTAATAGAAACATACTTTTGTGGCATTCCATAAATGACTGTTTAATTAATTGTATAGCATTCTAGCAAACAAATAAAATATAATCTTTGGAACATAAACCACCAATTTACCATAACATTATGATATTAAAATAATTTAAAGGTGATGATGAAAGAGTCTTCAGATGATACCACTGGATGATTCCCAGAGAAGTCGAGATGGTGTTCGACTGAACAGGTCTGCCAGGGAGTAAAGAGTAAAGCGCTTTGAGCAGTCCTGCGCTATATAAGAACTCACCGTTTACTTTTTTATTGACTCTGTCAGCGAGGTAACAAGGCCTAGGGTTAGTGCAATAAAACATAACCATAACCAAGTACCAGTGGCCAAGAAGAAACCACACCTCTACTGAGTACCAGTGGTAAAATGGAAACCACACCTCAACACGACGTAACAATCATGATTACTGACTTTTATCAATCATGATTACTACATTTACAAGTAGTGTCTTGTTATTTTATATCTTCCCCTGTATATTCAAGAGTAAAGGTTAAAACATACCTCAGAATGCACCATTTTAAAGCTAGTTTAAAAAAATATCCGGGCGACCATGCCCCGGACCCCCCTAACAACGCTTCGCGCCAGCGGCGCTCGCGTACCCCACCCCTACCACCTCGCCCATCATTTCACCCAGGGGAAACACTGCATAGTATGGTTTATGTGACAGTGGGCGCATAGGAGGGTGTATGTGACAGTGGGTGCATATTAGGGTGTATGTGACAGTGGGTGCATATGAGGGTGTATGTGACAGTGGATGCATAGGAGGGTGTATGTGACAGTAGGCGCATAGGAGGGTGTATGTGACAGTGGGCGCATATGAGTGTGTTTGTGACAGTGGGTGCTTAGGAGGGTGTATGTGACAGTGGGTGCATAGTAGGGAGTATGTGACAGTGGGCCCATATGTGGGTGTATGTGACAGTGGGTGCATAGGAGGGTGTATCTGACAGTGGGCGCATAGGACGGTGTATGTGACAGTGTCCACATAGGAGGTTGTATGTGACAATGGGTGCATAGTACGGTGTATGTGACAGTGGGCCCATAGGAAGGTGTATGTGACAGTGGGTGCATAGTAGGGTGTATGTGACAGTGGGTGCATATGAGGGTGTATGTGACAGTGGGCGCATATGAGGATGTATGTGACTGGGTGCTTAGGAGGGTGTATGTGACAGTTGGTGTATAGTAGGGTGTATGTGACAATGGGTGCATGGTAGGGTTATGTTACATTGGGCCCGTAGGAGCGTGTATGCGACATTGGGTGCATAGTAGGGTGTATGTGGCACTGGGACCATAGGAAGGTGTATGTGACAGTGGGCCCATAGGAGGGTGTATGTGATAGTGGGCCCATAGGAGGGTGTATGTCACAGTGGGCCCATAGGAGTGTGTATGTGACAGTGGGTGCATAGTATGGTGTATGTGACAGTGGGCGCATAGGAGGGTGTATATAACAGTGGGCCCATAGGAGAGTGTATGTGACAATGGGTGCATGTGAGGGTGTATGCGACAGGGGGTGCATAGGAGGGTGTATGTGACAGAGGGTGCATAGTAGGGTGTATATGACAGTGGGCACGTAGGAGGGTTATGTGACAGTGGGCCCATAGGAGGATGTATGTGACAATGGGTAGATAGGAGGGTGTATGTGACAGTAGTCCCATAGGAGGGTGTATGTAACAGTGAGCCCATAGGAGGGTGTATGTGACAGTGGGCCCATAGGAGGGTGTATGTGACAGTGGGTGCATATGAGGGTGTATGTGACAGTGGGTGCATAGGAGTGTGTATGTGACAGTGGGTGCATAGTAGGGTGTATGTGACATTGGGTGCATAGTAGGGTGTATGTGACAGTGGGTGCATAGGAGGATGTATGTGACAGTGGGCGTGTAGGAGGGTGTATATGACAGTGGGCCCATAGGAGGTTGTATGTGACAGTAGGTATATAGGAGGGTGTATGTGACAGTTGGCCCATAGGAGGGTGTATGTGACAGTGGGTGCATTGTAGGGTAGATGTGACAGTGGGTGCATATGAGGGTTTATGTGACCGTGGGCCCATAGGACTGTGTATGTGACAGTGGGTGCATAGTAGGCTGTATGTGACAATGGGTGCATAGTGGAGTTATGTTACAGTGGGCCCATAGGTCGGTGTATGTGACAGTGGGTGCATAGTAGGGTGTATGTGACAATGGGTGCATAGTGGGGTTATGTTACAGTAGGCCCATATGAGGGTGTATGTGACAGTGGGCCCATAGGACGGTGTATGCGACAGTGGGTGCAATGTAGGGTGTATGTGACAATGGGTGCATAGTGGGGTTATGTTACAGTAGGACCATAGGAGAGTGTATGTGACAGTAGGCCCATAGGAGGGTGTACGCAACAGTGGGTGCATTGTAGGGTGTATGTGACAATGGGTGCATAGTGGGGTTATGTTACAGTGGGCCCTTAGGACGGTGTATGTGACAGTGGGTGCATAGTAGAGTGTATGTGACAATGGGTGCATAGTGGGTTTATGTTACAGTAGGCCCATAGGTGGGTGTATGTGACAGTGGGCCCATAGGACGGTGTATGCGACAGTGGGTGCATTGTAGGGTGTATGTGACAATGGGTGTATAGTGGGGTTATGTTACAGTAGGACCATAGGAGGGTGTATGTGACAGTAGGCCCATAGGAGGGTGTATGCGACAGTGGGTGCATTGTAGGGTGTATGTGACAGTGGGTGTATAGTAGGGTGTATGTGACAGTGGGCGCATAGGAGGGTGTATGTGACAGTTGGCGCATATGAGGGTGTTTGTGACAGTGGGTGCTTAGGAGGGTGTATGTGACAGTGGGTGCATAGTAGGGTGTATGTGACAGTGGGCCCATAGATGGGTGTATGTGATAGTGGGTGCATAGGAGGGTGTATCTGACAGTGGGCCCATAGGAGGGTGTATGTGACCGAGTCCACATAGGAGGGTGTATGTGACAGTGGGCCCATAGGAGGGTGTATGTGACAGTGGGTGCATAGTAGGGTGTAAGTGACAATGGGTGCATAGTAGGTTTATGTTAGAGTTGGCCCATAGGAGGGTTATGTGACAGTGGGCCAATATGAGGGTGTATGTGGCAGTGGGTGCATAGGAGGGTGTATGTGACAGTGGGTGCATAGTAGGTTGTATGTGACAGTGGGCACGTAGGAGGGTGTATGTGACAGTGGGTAGATAGGAGGGTGTATCTGACAGTGGGCGCGTAGGAAAGTGTATGTGACAGTGCCCGCATAGGCGGGTGTATCTGACAGTATCTGCATAAGAGGGTGTATGTGACAGTGGGTGCATAGTAGGGTGTATGTGACAATGGGTGCATAGTGGGGTTATGTTACAGTAGGCCCATATGAGGGTGTATGTGACAGTGGGCCCATAGGACGGTGTATGCAACAGTGGATGCATTGTAGGGTGTATGTGACAATGGGTGCATAGTCGGGTTATGTTACAGTAGGACCATAGGAGGGTGTATGTGACAGTAGGCCCATAGGAGGGTGTACGCGACAGTGGGTGCATTGTAGGGTGTATGTGACAATGGGTGCATAGTGGGGTTATGTCACAGTGGGCCCATAGGACGGTGTATGTGACAGTGGGTGCATAGTAGAGTGTATGTGACAATGGGTGCATAGTGGGGTTATGTTACAGTAGGCCCATAGGAGGGTGTATGTGACAGTAGGCCCATAGGAGGGTGTATGCGACAGTGGGTGCATTGTAGGGTGTACGTGACAGTGGGTGCATAGTAGGGTGTATGTGACAGTGGGCCCATAGGAAGGTGTATGTGACAGTGGGTGCATAGTATGGTGTAAGTGACAATGGGTGCATAGTAGGGTTATGTTACAGTGGGCGCATAGGAGGGTGTATATAACAGTGGGCCCATAGGAGGGTGTATGTGACAGTGGGTGCATCGTAGGGTGTATGTGACAGTGGGTGCATATGAGGGTGTATGTGGCAGTGGGTGCATAGGAGGGTGTATGTGACAATGGGTGCATAGTGGGGTTATGTCACAGTGGGCCCATAGGACGGTGTATGCGACAGTGGGTGCATAGTAGGGTGTATGTGACAATGGGTGCATAGTGGGGTTATGTTACAGTAGGACCATAGGAGGGTGTATGTGACAGTAGGCCCATAGGAGGGTGTATGCGACAGTGGGTGCATTGTAGGGTGTATGTGACAGTGGGTGCATAGTAGGGTGTATGTGACAGTGGGCGCATAGGAGGGTGTATGTGACAGTGGGCGCATATGAGGGTGTTTGTGACAGTGGGTGCTTAGGAGGGTGTATGTGACAGTGGGTGCATAGTAGGGTGTATGTGACAGTGGGCCCATAGGTGGGTGTATGTGATAGTGGGTGCATAGGAGGGTGTATCTGACAGTGGGCCCATAGGAGGGTGTATGTGACAGTGTCCACATAGGAGGGTGTGTGTGACAGTGGGTGCATAGTAGGGTGTATGTGACAGTGGGCCCATAGGAGGGTGTATGTGACAGTGGGTGCATAGTAGGGTGTAAGTGACAATGGGTGCATAGTAGGTTTATGTTAGAGTTGGCCCATAGGAGGGTTATGTGACAGTGGGCCAATAGGAGGGTGTATGCGACAGTGGGTGCATAGTAGGGTGTATGTGACAGTGGGCCCATAGGAAGGTGTATGTGACAGTGGGTGCATAGTATGGTGTAAGTGACAATGGGTGCATAGTAGGGTTATGTTACAGTGGGCGCATAGGAGGGTGTATATAACAGTGGGCCCATAGGAGGGTGTATGTGACAGTGGGTGCATAGTAGGTTGTATGTGACAGTGGGCACGTAGGAGGGTGTATGTGTCAGTGGGTAGATAGGAGGGTGTATCTGACAGTGGGCGCTTAGGAGAGTGTATGTGACAGTGCCCGCATAGGCGGGTGTATCTGACAGTGTCTGCATAAGAGGGTGTATGTGACAGTGGGTGCATAGTAGGGTGAATCTGACAGAGGGCCTATAGGAGGGTGTAAGTGACAATGGGTGCATAGTAGGTTTATGTTAGAGTTGGCCCATAGGAGGGTTATGTGACAGTGGGCCAATATGAGGGTGTATGTGGCAGTGGGTGCATAGGAGGGTGTATGTGACAGTGGGTGCATAGTAGGTTGTATGTGACAGTGGGCACGTAGGAGGGTGTATGTGACAGTGGGTAGATAGGAGGGTGTATCTGACAGTGGGCGCGTAGGAGAGTGTATGTGACAGTGCCCGCATAGGCGGGTGTATCTGACAGTGTCTGCATAAGAGGGTGTATGTGACAGTGGGTGCATAGTAGGGTGTATGTGACAATGGGTGCATAGTGGGGTTATGTTACAGTAGGCCCATATGAGGGTGTATGTGACAGTGGGCCCATAGGACGGTGTATGCAACAGTGGATGCATTGTAGGGTGTATGTGACAATGGGTGCATAGTCGGGTTATGTTACAGTAGGACCATAGGAGGGTGTATGTGACAGTAGGCCCATAGGAGGGTGTACGCGACAGTGGGTGCATTGTAGGGTGTATGTGACAATGGGTGCATAGTGGGGTTATGTCACAGTGGGCCCATAGGACGGTGTATGTGACAGTGGGTGCATAGTAGAGTGTATGTGACAATGGGTGCATAGTGGGGTTATGTTACAGTAGGCCCATAGGAGGGTGTATGTGACAGTAGGCCCATAGGAGGGTGTATGCGACAGTGGGTGCATTGTAGGGTGTACGTGACAGTGGGTGCATAGTAGGGTGTATGTGACAGTGGGCCCATAGGAAGGTGTATGTGACAGTGGGTGCATAGTATGGTGTAAGTGACAATGGGTGCATAGTAGGGTTATGTTACAGTGGGCGCATAGGAGGGTGTATATAACAGTGGGCCCATAGGAGGGTGTATGTGACAGTGGGTGCATAGTAGGTTGTATGTGACAGTGGGCACGTAGGAGGGTGTATGTGTCAGTGGGTAGATAGGAGGGTGTATCTGACAGTGGGCGCTTAGGAGAGTGTATGTGACAGTGCCCGCATAGGCGGGTGTATCTGACAGTGTCTGCATAAGAGGGTGTATGTGACAGTGGGTGCATAGTAGGGTGAATCTGACAGACGGCCTATAGGAGGGTGTATGTGACAGTGGGTGCGTAGTAGGGTGTATGTGACATTGGGTGCATAGGAGGGTGTATGTGACAGTGGGCGCTTAGGAGGGTGTATGTGACAGTGAGCGCATAGGAGGGTGTATCTCACAGTGGGTGCATAGTAGGGTGTATGTGACAGTGGGCCCATATGAGGGTGTATGTGACAGTGGGTGCATAGTAGGGTGTATGTGACAGTGGGTGCGTAGGAGGGTGTATGTGACAGTGGGCGCATATGAGGGTGTTTGTGACAGTGGGTGCTTAGGAGGGTGTATGTGACAGTGAGTGCATAGTAGGCTGTATGTGACAGTGGGCCCATAGGTGGATGTATGTAACAGTGGGTCCATATTAGGGTGTATCTGACAGTGTCTGCATAGGAGGGTGTATGTGACAGTGGGTGCAAAGTATGGTGTATGTGACAGTAGCCCCATAGGAGGGTATATGTGACAGTGGGAGCATAGTAGGGTGTATGTGACAGTGGGTTCTTAGGAGGGTGTATGTGACAGTGGGCGTGTAGGAGGGTGTATGTGACAGTGGGCCCATAGGTGGGTGTATGTGATAGTGGGTGCATAGGAGGGTGTATCTGACAGTGGGCCCTTAGGAGGGTGTATGTGACAGTGTCCACATAGGAGATTGTGTGTGACAGTGGGTGCATAGTAGGGTGTATGTGACAGTGGGCCCATAGGAGGCTGTATGTGACAGTGGGTGCATATGAGGTTTTATGTGACAGTGGGCTCATAGGACGGTGTATGTGATAGTGGGTGCATAGTAGGGTGTAAGTGACAAAGTGTGTATAGTAGGTTTATGTTACAGTGGGCCCATAGGAGGGTGTATGTGACATGGGTGCATAGGAGTGTGTATGTGACAGTGGGTGCATAGTAGGTTGTATGTGACAGTTGGCACGTAGGAGGGTGTATGTGACAGTCGGTAGATAGGAGGGTGTATCTGACAGTGGGCACGTAGGAGAGTGTATTTGACAGTGTCCGCATTGGCGGGTGTATCTGACAGTGTCTGCATACGAGGGTGTATGTGACAGTGGGTGCATAGTAGGGTGTATCTGACAGTTGGCCTATAGGAGGGTGTATGTGACAGTGGTCGCTTAGGAGGGTGTACGTGACAGTGGGCACATAGGAGGGTGTATGTGACAGTGGGCCCATATGAGGGTGTATGTGACAGTGGGTGCATAGTAAGGTGTATGTGACAGTGGGTGCGTAGGAGGGTGTATGTGACAATGGGCGCATATGAAGGTGTTTGTGACACTGGGTGCTTAGGAGGGTGTAAGTGACAGTGGGCCCATAGGTGGATGTATGTAACAGTGGGTGCATATTACGGTGTATCTGACAGTGTCTGCATAGGAGGATGTATGTGACAGTGGGCGTGTAGGAGGGTGTATGTGACAGTGGGCCCATAGGAGGTTGTATGTGACAGTAGGTAGATAGGAGGGTGTATGTGACAGTTGACCCATAGGAGGGTGTATGTGACAGTGGGTGCATTGTAGGGTAGATGTGACAGTGGGTGCATATGAGGGTTTATGTGACCGTGGGCCCATAGGACGGTGTATGTGACAGTGGGTGCATAGTAGGGTGTATGTGACAATAGGTGCATAGTGGAGTTATGTTACAGTGGGCCCATAGGTCGGTGTATGTGACAGTGGGTGCATAGTAGGGTGTATGTGACAATGGGTGCATAGTGGGGTTATGTTACAGTAGGCCCATAGGAGTGTGTATGTGACAGTGGGCCCATTGGAATGTGTATGCGACAGTGGGTGCATTGTAGGGTGTATGTGACAATGGGTGCATAGTGGGGTTATGTTACAGTAGGACCATAGGAGGGTGTATGTGACAGTGGGTGCATTGTAGGGTGTATGTGACAATGGGTGGATAGTGGGGTTATGTTACAGTGGGCCCATAGGACGGTGTATGTGACAGTGGGTGCATAGTAGAGTGTATGTGACAAAGGGTGCATAGTGGGGTTATGTTACAGTAGGCCCATAGGAGAGTGTATGTGACAGTGGGCCCATAGGACGGTGTATGCGACAGTGGGTGCATTGTAGGGTGTATGTGACTATGGCTTCATAGTGGGGTTATGTTACAGTAGGACCATAGGAGGGTGTATGTGACAGTAGGCCCATAGGAGGGTGTATGCGACAGTGGGTGCATTGTAGGGTGTATGTGACAGTGGGCGCATAGGAGGGTGTATGTGACAGTGGGCGCATATGAGGGTGTTTGTGACAGTGGGTGCTTAGGAGGGTGTATGTGACAGTGGGTGCATAGTAGGGTGTATGTGACAGTGGGCCCATAGGTGGGTGTATGTGATAGTGGGTGCATAGGAGGGTGTATCTGACAGTGGGCCCATAGGAGGGTGTATGTGACAGTGTCCGTAGAGGTGGGTGTATGTGACAGTGGGTGTATAATAGGGTGTATGTGACAGTGGGCCCATAGGAGGGTGTATGTGACAGTGGGTGCATAGTAGGGTGTAAGTGACAATGGGTGCATAGTAGGTTTATGTTAGAGTGGGCCCATAGGAGGGTGTATGTGACAGTTAGCCAATAGGAGGGTGTATGCGACAGTGGGTGCATAGTAGGGTGTATGTGACAGTGGGCCCATAGGAAGGTGTATGTGACAGTGGGTGCATAGTATGGTGTAAGTGACAATGGGTGCATAGTAGGGTTATGTTACAGTGGGCGCATAGGAGGGTGTATATAACAGTGGGCCCAAAGGAGAGTGTATGTGACAGTGGGTGCATAGTAGGGTGTATGTGACAGTGGGTGCATATGAGGGTGTATGTGGCAGTGGGTGCATAGGAGGGTGTATGTGACAGTGGGTGCATAGTAGGTTGTATGTGACAGTGGTCACGTAGGAGGGTGTATGTGACAGTGGGTGCATAGTATGATGTATGTGACTGTGGGCGCATAGGAGGGTGTATGTGACAGTGGGCCCATAGGATGTTGTATGTTACAGTGGGTGCATAGTAGGGTGTATGTGACAGTGGGTGCATATAAGTGTGTATGTGACAGTGGGTGCATAGGAGGGTGTATGTGACAGGGGGTGTATATTAGAGTGTAGGTGACAGTGGGCGCATAGGAGGGTGTATGTGAAAGTGGGTGCATTATAGGGTGTATGTGACAGTGGGTGCATAGTAGGGTGTATGTGACAGTGGGCCTATAGGAGGGTGTGTGTGACAGTGGGCCCGTAGGAAGTGTATGTGACAGTGGGCCCATAGGAGGGTGTATGTGACAGTGGGTGCATAGTAAGGTGTATATGAGAGTGGGCCCATAGGAGGGTGTATGTGACAGTGGGCACGTAGGAGGGTGTATGTGACAGTGTGCACATAGGAGGGTGTATGAGACAGTGGGCGTGTAGGAAGGTGCATGTGACAGTGGGTCCATTATAGGGTGTATGTGACAGTGGGTAGATAGGAGGGTGTATGTGACAGTTGGCCCTTAGGAGGGTGTATGTGACTGTGGGTGCATAGGAGGGTGTATCTGACAGTGGGCGCATAGGAGGGTGTATGTGAGTGTCCGCATAGGACTGTGTATCTGACAGTTGGTGTATAGGAGGGTGTATGTGACAGTGTCTGCATAGGAGGGTATATGTAATAGTGGGTGCATAGTAGGGTGTATGTGACAGTGGGCCCATAGGAGGGTGTATGTGACAGTGGGTGCATAGTAGGGTGTATGTGACAGTGTGTGCATAGCAGGGTGTATTTAACAGTGGGTGCATAGGAGGGTGTGTGTGACAGTGTCTGCACAGGAGGGTGTATCTGACAGTGTATGCATAGGAGGGTGTATGTGACAGTGGGTGGATAGTAGGGTGTATGTGACAGTGGGCACATAGGAGGGTGTATTTGACAGTGGGTGCGTAGGAGGGTGTGTGTGACAGTGTCCGCATAGGAGGGTGTGTGTGACAGTGGGCACATAGGAGGGTGTATGTAACAGTGGGCCCATAGGAGGGTGAGTGTGACAGTGGGCCCATAGGAGGGTGTATGTGAAAGAGGGCGCATATACACATGATATACTTTTTTAACACCTTCACATCTGGCACAGCACAGTTGTTGACACACACACAAATCGGCATTAAAATCCAGAGTTACGGACTATGCCGATCAACCACGTAGAAGTATAAGCCATTGGTTTCTTCTAACTGGTGTTTGTGCCAGGGGAAGTAAAAAATCACTCGCAGGGAAACAGAATGTTAGAATCACCTGTCATTAGGACCATTAGTCGTATGTCATTTCCCTTGATATTTGATGTGCGGTCGTCATGGTTATCGCCCATGTTAGCTATACACAACCAAATGTTGTGTATTGTCTACAATGGGTGAATGGGACCCAAACGATTGCTGTTCTATTTGTATGCATAATGCCAACTCTTAGCCCTGACAGTAACATACAAGTTCTTTAGATGACTGGCCAAAGATGTGTAGCTGAAAAAAATAGTGAACATTGATGGACAACGTACAGAGGAACGGCTTCTGTGAAGTGCTGCATGCGGCAGTCTGGATCTGTGGAGAGTTCTCAGAGTGAGTACATGCGTAACTATGCCTTGACGTCCTCGCTGCTACTGATAGAGACAGATACTAATAAAAACCTGAATATATATTTCCCACATATCAAGATAGATCACTGGTTTACTTCTCGGTTCAGGGACGGTGAATAAAGTGGCAGTGATTTTGAGATGGTATCCTCTTTCTGTGAATTGTTCATGCTAATAAAAATGTTTGTGAAGTTTTAGGACTACATATTTTTTTCATGGTCCAGAGAATAAGTAACCTATAGGCGCCTAAAGAAAAGCAATTAATGAAAAACACTGTCAGCTATTTCAAACATTATCTGGTTACCATCATTCAGATTGATAATTATGTCGCATGTGCCTGTTTTCATGTAGATGTACAGGGCCACCTCACTATCAAGGTCATCCTTTGGACTGGACATAGTGACCAGGATAGCAAGGTGAACATATCAGTGGAACTAATTTCCTATACTTTACTGTATGTGGAAATCATTTGGGACTGTTCTAGGGTGACCTAATTTTGATGTGGCTGTATTACCAAGGTGATCTAATTGTGATGTGGCTGTGTTACCAAGGTGACCTAATTGTGAGGTGGCTGTATTACCAAGGTGACCTAATTGTGAGGTGGCTGTATTACCAAGGTGACCTAATTGTGATGTGGCTGTGTTACCAAGGTGACCTAATTGTGATGTGGCTGTGTTACCAAGGTGACCTAATTGTGAGGTGGCTGTATTACCAAGGTGACCTAATTGTGAGGTGGCTGTATTACCAAGGTGACCTAATTGTGAGGTGGCTGTATTACCAAGGTGACCTAATTGTGAGGTGGCTGTATTACCAAGGTGACCTAATTGTGATGTGGCTGTGTTACCAAGGTGACCTAATTGTGAGGTGGCTGTATTACCAAGGTGACCTAATTGTGAGGTGGCTGTATTACCAAGGTGACCTAATTGTGAGGTGGCAGTATTACCAAGGTGACCTAATTGTGAGGTGGCTGTATTACCAAGGTGACCTAATTTTGAGGTGGCTGTATTACAGAGGTGACTATAAAACAAGGTTTGTCTTGTAAAACACTGGACAAGATATGAGTAGTTTTAATTGAAATTTGACATCTCACGAGGAGCCTGTAACCTTAGTGACTGTGGCTGTTCAGATTAATAAATTCTGTTGTTTCATGCTTCTGATTGATTACTCAATCACAATGTTATGTAATCGATCATCATCTTGTTTACATGAGAAAATTAGTTTTATGTGAAAAATATATATGGTTGCCTGATGTCCAAACTATGTTGTGAACCCTCCAAATGGTGTCAAATGCAGCCTTGAAGTCCACAAAATTGAAATGTAGTGAGATCTGTAATGGTTTTAATGTGAATGGTTTTAATAGTTTCTAATAAATTGACAATTGATCTTCTTCCTTATATCTGCAATATATGTGTTCTCTCTCACAAGGATATCCCTGCAATACATTTCATGCATTTTCATCTCATAAAAGGTGGTCATAGAAGTCCCAAAGAAAATATAACATTACATATGGGTGTGTAATGGTTTAGTCATCATCACATATCGTGATGGGGAAACAAATGGAACTTGTATTGATACACCTAATGTTGATATGAGAACCGGGCATCGTGGCGGGTCGTGTCGTGGCAACTGTCACGTTAGTTGATCTCAAGCAGCTGTTGGTATGATTTGGAAGCCATGTTGCATCGGTGAGAATCTGAAGTCCCACTCGACATATAGGTGGTGTGGTGGTTTGTTTATTTGAACAGATACAAACAATTATGGTTTTTTTTACTTTGCGAATTTATGAATGACAAAAATATTTGAAGAACGAATGCACGAAGTGTTCGTCTGTGTCTGTAGCCTTGAACTTGACGCATGGATCAACGAACCACCGCCTGAGGACGACGAACCTGAGGAAGTCGTCGCCAAGACCAGCATCTTCCACACAATGGGTGATGACAGGTGAGAGCATCCCTCGATCTTAATCACTTCGCATGGCCTTATTTTGAGTTGTCAAACTGGAAATAAATGTAAGAAAAATTCATATTTTTATAAACTCTGGTGTAGGACTATTTGTACAAGTAGCAAACAAATGTTCAATTAATTTGGTCAACCCATTTACTTGTACTTTGTCCCACTAGCTGGATCAGCCGGTCAGTCGTGTCTCTACAAAATCCCTCGATACCAGTTATACCAATAGCTTCGCTGGCAAATGATGTCAGTTACAAATGGTAAATGACAGTTTGAAGTAATGTAAATTGTCCACTGTTCAGATGGGGACGGTTTACATAACTTCCATGGCAAGTAACCGTTCAAGTTCAAAGTTACACTATCTTCATCAGTAATGTAAGTTGTCCACTGATCAGATGGGGACGGTTTACATAACTTCCATGGCAAATAACCGTTCAAAGTTACAGTCTTCATCAGTAATGTAAGTTGTCCACTGATCAGATGGGGACGGTTTACATAACATCCATGGCAAATAACCGTTCAAAGTTACACTGTCTTTATCAGTAATGTAGTTATCCACTGATCAGATGGGGACGGTTTACATAACTTCCATGGCAAATAACTGTTCAAAGTTACACTGTCTTCATCAGTAATGTAAATTGCCCACTAATCAGATGAGGACGGTTTACGTAACTTCCATGGCATGTAACCGTTCAAAGTTACATTATCTTGATCATATATTTGGTAGGAATACTTAGTAAAAATGTTCTGTGTGTGTGGTGTCATCTGGTAAGTAATGTCAAACTAAAGACTTTGTTGCTTGTCTTTTGACCTTACAAACTACCAAGATATTGCTTCCAGAGGATAAGTAATTTTGATAGTAATTGTAATTGTCTTTTAACTTGCATGTATTTGTATGATTATACATATTTTGTAGAACCAGAACAAAAGGAAATGAGGTAAAAACTCCTGCAACGTCAGAGGCTGAACTACAGAAGGTATGTGCAAGCATGTGTGACATGTTCACAATCTTTGTTTTAAGCAAATTAACACATGACAAGCATTGCCATGTAAAGGTAGCTAGCTGTCTGATGAAGATTGTTGATTAGCAGACACAAAAAAAAAGGTAAATTGACTGGAAAATAAGCCAAAAATATTACCAATTTGAACCTTGCAGTCCAATGAACCTCTTCACTCAAATAACTAGTGATTTAATAGAAATATGTTTCTTTTGTTTATTCCATTGTTTATAATGTAAATTACGTATACAAATATAGCAGTAAGCACTGGACTTAGATTACTAAATTTGGTGTGAAGTTTCTCCATACAACTCTAGTGAAAGCCGCCAAGTAACTTATTTATTTTTCAAACACCTTTTCTAATAGCAAGTGTATTTTTTCTTTGACAGATGCGCTAGCAGAGGGAATTTGAACATCCCGAACTACCTGAAGGGTGCAAGACCCAAGGTAATTCTCACCTCAGTTCTTTGTTACTTACAATCAGCTCCTACACCTGGGACCAGTTTCATGAAACATTCGTACATATAAACTTTCGTTTGCAGGAAC
>JAHLWY010001854.1:0-15351 GCA_020002185.1 Paraescarpia echinospica
AGAAAAGAAAAAATATTACAGAAAAAAACTCGACGATTGTAAGACTAATATAAGAGCAACTTGGAAAACTCTTAACAGCATAATAGGTAAAAGAAAATCTGATACCACATATTTGAACAAGTTTCATGTTGGTGATAACATAGTAGTACTAGAAAATAAAGAAATAGCTAATCATTTTAACAATTTCTTTGTCGACATAGGTACTAAATTATCCAACCTCATAGAACCCTGCCCGGGAACAAAGCCAACCGACTTTGTAAAACGTACTGTATCACAATCAATGTATATGTCCCCCGTTACTGAGCAAGAAGTACTCGAAATTGTGTCTGGGTGCAAAAGTAAAACTTCATACGGACACGATGAAATCAGCATGAAAACAGTTAAGCATGTAATAAAGCAAATTGTACAACCGCTAACCCACATTTTTAACAGCTCTTTGATCAGCGGATCATTTCCAAATGATATGAAATTAGCAAAAGTCATTCCTATATTTAAGTCAGGAGACCGTTTTCAATTTTCTAATTATAGACCTATAACTCTCTTATCCCAATTTTCAAAAATACTTGAAAAAATATTCAACAAAAGGCTAAGGTCTTTCATTGAAACACAACACATATTGACAGATGGACAGTATGGCTTCAGAAGTAATCACTCAACTTCACTAGCTTTAATAGAATTTGTCGAAAAGGTTACATCCGCAATGGATAAATGCCAAAGCACGATTGGGGTCTTTATCGACCTAAAAAAAGCCGTTGACAATGTTGACCACAACATATTGCTAAGTAAATTGCAATGCTACGGAATAAGGGGTCTGGCTCTGAACTGGATAAAAAGCTACTTAACCAACCGTAGACAATATGTATGCTATAACAACAGTAACTCAGAACAAAAGGAAATCAAGTGTGGAGTCCCGCAAGGTTCAATCCTTGGCCCGTTATTATTTATTCTGTACATAAATGACATGTGTGAAGTCTCAAAATTGCTTGATATTATTTTGTTTGCTGATGATACAAACATTTTTTATTCCGCTAGTAACACAGATGAATTAAGCACTGTTATTAACAACGAACTAAAAAAACTAGACCTGTGGTTTCGAGCGAACAAATTATCACTTAATGTGAACAAAACACATTTTATAATGTTCAACAATAAAAAGCAACCTAGAACAGATGTGAATATAGTTTTGAATGGGAAAAACATTGAGCAGGTATCATATACTAAATTCCTTGGAGTAACCATTGACGAAAACGTAACATGAAGAGAACACATAAAAATGGTTGAATCAAAAGTATCAAAAAACATAGCAGTTTTGTATAAAACTAGGCATGTTCTTGATTGTCAAGCGTTACACACATTATATAATTCACTTGTTGAACCACATATGTCATATTGCTGTGAGATCTGGGGAAATACTTATCAATCTAGACTCAGAAAACTATTTATGTTACAGAAAAAAGCTATACGGATTATTTATAACCTTAATTACCATGATCATACATCTGTATTTTTCCATCTCTCAAACATGCTTAAATTTCATGATTTAGTTAAATACAAGACTATGATCATACTTTATAAAGCAAACAACCATTCTTTAAATGGTCGTGTTCAAGCATTATTTGCTATACACATACATGATACCAGACAAAGCAAATTGTTCTATGTTAAAAAGACAAACACCATCCTCCGACTGCTGTCAATCACCGTCAAGGGTATAAAAACGTGGAACAATTTACCAAATAAATTGACTCAGCTTCCAAGTTTAACACAATTTTAAAAAGCAATCAAGTTGTCATTACTTTCTACATATTTGTGAATTGCTAATTGAAGGTGACGTTTTATTAAACCTATGTAACACAAGCACTATAGTAAACAGTTTATATATGAGTTGTGAATATTATTTTGTGATTTATTTATAATTCCTGTTGTATTTATTCAGTTTTCTTAGTAGGAGTAGGGCATAGCAACACACAAGTCTAAGACTTCAGCTATGTCCTTTCAGCAGCAGCAGCAGCAGCAGCAAACCAGACTGTGCATGTCTTATGTTGTTGTTGTTGTTGTTGAATAAACATTCATTCACATATACAACCAGTCAGTTTCACCCTGGAGGTTATGAGAGTTTACACAGTGGCAGACACAGGGACAGTGTGACAGTGTGACAATATTTACACAGAGCATATCTTAGGTGGAGCCACTGTTACTGGAGCAAACTACAACCAGTCAGTTTCACCCTGGAGGTTATGAGAGTTTACACAGTGGCAGACACAGGGACAGTGTGACAGTGTGACAATATTTACACAGAGCATATCTTAGGTGGAGCCACTGTTACTGGAGCAAACTACAACCAGTCAGTTTCACCCTGGAGGTTATGAGAGTTTACACAGTGGCAGACACAGGGACAGTGTGACAGTGTGACAATATTTACACAGAGCATATCTTAGGTGGAGCCACTGTTACTGGAGCAAACTACAACCAGTCAGTTTCACCCTGGAGGTTATGAGAGTTTACACAGTGGCAGACACAGGGACAGTGTGACAGTGTGACAATATTTACACAGAGCATATCTTAGGTGGAGCCACTGTTACTGGAGCAAACTACAACCAGTCAGTTTCACCCTGGAGGTTATGAGAGTTTACACAGTGGCAGACACAGGGACAGTGTGACAGTGTGACAATATTTACACAGAGCATATCTTAGGTGGAGCCACTGTTACTGGAGCAAACTACAACTAGTCAGTTTCACCCTGGAGGTTATGAGAGTTTACACAGTGGCAGACACAAGGACAGTGTGACAGTGTGACAATATTTACACAGAGCATATCTTAGATTGAGCCACTGTTTCTGGAGCAAACTACAACCAGTCAGTTTCACCCAGGAGGTTATGAGAGTTTACACAGTGGGAGACACAGGGACAGTGTGACAGTGTGACAATATTTACACAGAGCATATCTTAGGTGGAGCCACTGTTACTGGAGCAAACTACAAACCAGTCAGTTTCACCCAGGAGGTTAAGAGAGTTTACACAGTGGCAGACACAGGGACAGTGTGACAATATTTACACAGAGCATATCTTAGGTGGAGCCACTGTTACTGGAGCAAACTACAACCAGTCAGTTTCACCCTGGAGGTTATGAGAGTTTACACAGTGGCAGACACAGGGACAGTGTGACAGTGTGACAATATTTACACAGAGCATATCTTAGGTGGAGCCACTGTTACTGGAGCAAACTACAACCAGTCAGTTTCACCCTGGAGGTTATGAGAGTTTACACAGTGGCAGACACAGGGACAGTGTGACAGTGTGACAATATTTACACAGAGCATATCTTAGGTGGAGCCACTGTTACTGGAGCAAACTACAACCAGTCAGTTTCACCCTGGAGGTTATGAGAGTTTACACAGTGGGAGACAGAGGGACAGTGTGATAGTGTGACAATATTTACACAGAGCATATCTTAGGTGGAGCCACTGTTACTGGAGCAAACTACAACCAGTCAGTTTCACCCTGGAGGTTATGAGAGTTTACACAGTGGCAGACACAGGGACAGTGTGACAGTGTGACAATATTTACACAGAGCATATCTTAGGTGGAGCCACTGTTACTGGAGCAAACTACAACCAGTCAGTTTCACCCTGGAGGTTATGAGAGTTTACACAGTGGCAGACACAGGGACAGTGTGACAGTGTGACAATATTTACACAGAGCATATCTTAGGTGGAGCCACTGTTACTGGAGCAAACTACAACCAGTCAGTTTCACCCTGGAGGTTATGAGAGTTTACACAGTGGCAGACACAGGGACAGTATGACAGTGTGACAATATTTACACAGAGCATATCTTAGGTGGAGCCACTGTTACTGGAGCAAACTACAACCAGTCAGTTTCACCCTGGAGGTTATGAGAGTTTACACAGTGGCAGACACAGGGACAGTGTGACAGTGTGACAATATTTACACAGAGCATATCTTAGGTGGAGCCACTGTTACTGGAGCAAACTACAAACCAGTCAGTTTTACCCTGGAGGTTACGAGAGTTTACACAGTGGGAGACAGAGGGACAGTGTGACAATATTTACACAGAGCATATCTTAGGTGGAGCCACTGTTACTGGAGCAAACTACAAACCAGTCAGTTTTACCCTGGAGGTTATGAGAGTTTACACAGTGGGAGACAGAGGGACAGTGTGACAGTGTGACAATATTTACACAGAGCATATCTTAGGTGGAGCCACTGTTACTGGAGCAAACTACAAACCAGTCAGTTTTACCCTGGAGGTTACGAGAGTTTACACAGTGGGAGACAGAGGGACAGTGTGACAATATTTACACAGAGCATATCTTAGGTGGAGCCACTGTTACTGGAGCAAACTACAACCAGTCAGTTTCACCCTGGAGGTTAAGAGAGTTTACACAGTGGGAGACACAGGGACAATGTGACAATATTTACACAGAGCATATCTTAGGTGGAGCCACTGTTACTGGAGCAAACTACAACCAGTCAGTTTCACCCTGGAGGTTAAGAGAGTTTACACAGTGGGAGACACAGGGACAGTGTGACAGTATTTACACAGAGCATATCTTAGGTGGAGCCACTGTTACTGGAGCAAACTACAACCAGTCAGTTTTACCCTGGAGGTTACGAGAGTTTACATAGTGGGAGACAGAGGGACAGTGTGACAATATTTACACAGAGCATATCTTAGGTGGAGCCACTGTTACTGGAGCAAACTACAAACCAGTCAGTTTTACCCTGGAGGTTATGAGAGTTTACACAGTGGGAGACAGAGTGACAGTGTGACAATATTTACACAGAGCATATCTTAGGTGGAGCCACTGTTACTGGAGCAAACAACAAACCAGTCAGTTTTACCCTGGAGGTTACGAGAGTTTACACAGTGGGAGACAGAGGGACAGTGTGACAGTGTGACAATATTTACACAGAGCATATCTTAGGTGGAGCCACTGTTACTGGAGCAAACTACAACCAGTCAGTTTCACCCTGGAGGTTATGAGAGTTTACATTGTGGCAGACACAGGGACAGTGTGACAGTGTGACAATATTTACACAGAGCATATCTTAGGTGCAGCCACTGTTACGGGAGCAAACTACAACCAGTCAGTTTCACCCTGGAGGTTATGAGAGTTTACATAGTGGCAGACACAGGGACAGTGTGACAGTGTGACAATATTTACATAGAGCATATCTTAGGTGGAGCCACTGTTACTGGAGCAAACTACAACCAGTCATTTTCACCCTGGAGGTTATGAGAGTTTACATAGTGGCAGACACAGGGACAGTGTGACAATGTTTACACAGAGCATATCTTAGGTGGAGCCACTGTTACTGGAGCAAACTACAAACCAGTCAGTTTTACCCTGGAGGTTACGAGAGTTTACACAGTGGGAGACACAGGGACAGTGTGACAATATTTACACAGAGCATATCTTAGGTGGAGCCACTGTTACTGGAGCAAACTACAACCAGTCAGTTTCACCCTGGAGGTTACGAGAGTTTACACAGTGGGAGACACAGGGACAGTGGGACAGTGTGACAATATTTACACAGAGCATATCTTAGGTGGAGCCACTGGTACTGGAGCAAACTACAACCAGTCAGTTTCACCCTGGAGGTTATGAGAGTTTACATAGTGGCAGACACAGGGACAGTGTGACAATATTTACACAGAGCATATCTTAGGTGGAGCCACTGTTACTGGAGCAAACTACAAACCAGTCAGTTTTACCCTGGAGGTTACGAGAGTTTACACAGTGGGAGACACAGGGACAGTGTGACAGTGTGACAATATTTACACTGAGCATATGTTAGGTGGAGCCACTGTTACTGGAGCAAACTACAACCAGTCAGTTTCACCCTGGAGGTTACGAGAGTTTACACAGTGGGAGACACAGGGACAGTGGGACAGTGTGACAATATTTACACAGAGCATATCTTAGGTGGAGCCACTGTTACTGGAGCAAACTACAAACCAGTCAGTTTTACCCTGGAGGTTACGAGAGTTTACACAGTGGGAGACAGAGGAACAGTGTGACAGTGTGACAATATTTACACAGAGCATATCTTAGGTGGAGCCACTGTTACTGGAGCAAACTACAACTAGTCAGTTTCACCCTGGAGGTTATGAGAGTTTACATAGTGGCAGACACAGGGACAGTGTGACAATATTTACACAGAGCATATCTTAGGTGGAGCCACTGTTACTGGAGCAAACTACAACCAGTCAGTTTCACCCTGGAGGTTACAAGAGTTTACACAGTGGGAGACACAGGGACAGTGTGACATTATTTACACAAAGCATATCTTAGGTGGAGCCACTGTTACTGGAGCAAACTACAAACCAGTCAGTTTGACCCTGGAGGTTACGAGAGTTTACACAGTGGGAGACACAGGGACAGTGTGACAATATTTACACAGAGCATATCTTAGGTGGAGCCACTGTTACTGGAGCAAACTACAAACCAGTCAGTTTTACTCTGGAGGTTACGAGAGTTTACACAGTGGGAGACACAGGAACAGTGTGACAGTGTGACAATATTTACACAGAGCATATCTTAGGTGGAGCCACTGTTACTGGAGCAAACTACAACCAGTCAGTTTCACCCTGGAGGTTACGAGAGTTTACACAGTGGGAGACACAGGGACAGTGTGACAGTGTGACAATATTTACACAGAGCATATCTTAGGTGGAGCCACTGTTACTGGAGCAAACTACAACCAATCAGTTTTACCCTGGAGGTTACGAGAGTTTACACAGTGGGAGACAGAGGGACAGTATGACAATATTTACACAGAGCATATCTTAGGTGGAGCCACTGTTACTGGAGCAAACTACAAACCAGTCAGTTTTACCCTGGAGGTTACGAGAGTTTACACAGTGGGAGACAGAGGGACAGTGTGACAATATTTACACAGAGCATATCTTAGGTGGAGCCACTGTTACTGGAGCAAACAACAAACCAGTCAGTTTTACCCTGGAGGTTACAAGAGTTTACACAGTGGGAGACAGAGGGACAGTGTGACAGTGTGACAATATTTACACAGAGCATATCTTAGGTGGAGCCACTGTTACTGGAGCAAACTACAAACCAGTCAGTTTTACCCTGGAGGTTATGAGAGTTTACACAGTGGGAGACAGAGGGACAGTGTGACAGTGTGACAATATTTACACAGAGCATATCTTAGGTGGAGCCACTGTTACTGGAGCAAACTACAAACCAGTCAGTTTTACCCTGGAGGTTACGAGAGTTTACACAGTGGGAGACAGAGGGACAGTGTGACAGTGTGACAGTGTGACAATATTTACACTGAGCATATCTCAGGTGGAGCCACTGTTCTGGAGCAAACTACAACCAATGAGTTTCACCCTGGAGGTTATGAGAGTTTACATAGTGGCAGACACAGGGACAGTGTGACAATATTTACACAGAGCATATCTTAGGTGGAGCCACTGTTACTGGAGCAAACTACAACCAGTCAGTTTCACCCTGGAGGTTACAAGAGTTTACACAGTGGGAGACACAGGGACAGTGTGACAGTGTGACATTATTTACACAGAGCATATCTTAGGTGGAGCCACTGTTACTTTAGCAAACTACAAACCAGTCAGTTTGACCCTGGAGGTTACGAGAGTTTACACAGTGGGAGACACAGGGACAGTGTGACAATATTTACACAGAGCATATCTTAGGTGGAGCCACTGTTACTGGAGCAAACTACAAACCAGTCAGTTTTACTCTGGAGGTTACGAGAGTTTACACAGTGGGAGACAGAGGGACAGTGTGACAGTGTGACAATATTTACACAGAGCATATCTTAGGTGGAGCCACTGTTACTGGAGCAAACTACAACCAGTCAGTTTCACCCTGGAGGTTACGAGAGTTTACACAGTGGGAGACACAGGGACAGTGGGACAGTGTGACAATATTTACACAGAGCATATCTTAGGTGGAGCCACTGTTACTGGAGCAAACTACAAACAGTCAGTTTCACCCTGGAGGTTACGAGAGTTTACACAGTGGGAGACAGAGGGACAATGTGACAGTGTGACAATATTTACACAGAGCATATCTTAGGTGGAGCCACAGTTACTGGAGCAAACTACAAACCAGTCAGTTTTACCCTGGAGGTTACGAGAGTTTACATAGTGGGAGACAGAGGGACAGTGTGACAATATTTACACACAGCATATCTTAGGTGGAGCCACTGTTACTGGAGCAAACTACAAACCAGTCAGTTTTACCCTGGAGGTTATGAGAGTTTACACAGTGGGAGACAGAGTGACAGTGTGACAATATTTACACAGAGCATATCTTAGGTGGAGCCACTGTTACTGGAGCAAACAACAAACCAGTCAGTTTTACCCTGGAGGTTACGAGAGTTTACACAGTGGGAGACAGAGGGACAGTGTGACAGTGTGACAATATTTTCACAGAGCATATCTTAGGTGGAGCCACTGTTACTGGAGCAAACTACAACCAGTCAGTTTCACCCTGGAGGTTATGAGAGTTTACATTGTGGCAGACACAGGGACAGTGTGACAGTGTGACAATATTTACACAGAGCATATCTTAGGTGCAGCCACTGTTACGGGAGCAAACTACAACCAGTCAGTTTCACCCTGGAGGTTATGAGAGTTTACATAGTGGCAGACACAGGGACAGTGTGACAGTGTGACAATATTTACATAGAGCATATCTTAGGTGGAGCCACTGTTACTGGAGCAAACTACAACCAGTCATTTTCACCCTGGAGGTTATGAGAGTTTACATAGTGGCAGACACAGGGACAGTGTGACAATGTTTACACAGAGCATATCTTAGGTGGAGCCACTGTTACTGGAGCAAACTACAAACCAGTCAGTTTTACCCTGGAGGTTACGAGAGTTTACACAGTGGGAGACACAGGGACAGTGTGACAATATTTACACAGAGCATATCTTAGGTGGAGCCACTGTTACTGGAGCAAACTACAACCAGTCAGTTTCACCCTGGAGGTTACGAGAGTTTACACAGTGGGAGACACAGGGACAGTGGGACAGTGTGACAATATTTACACAGAGCATATCTTAGGTGGAGCCACTGGTACTGGAGCAAACTACAACCAGTCAGTTTCACCCTGGAGGTTATGAGAGTTTACATAGTGGCAGACACAGGGACAGTGTGACAATATTTACACAGAGCATATCTTAGGTGGAGCCACTGTTACTGGAGCAAACTACAAACCAGTCAGTTTTACCCTGGAGGCTACGAGAGTTTACACAGTGGGAGACACAGGGACAGTGTGACAGTGTGACAATATTTACACTGAGCATATGTTAGGTGGAGCCACTGTTACTGGAGCAAACTACAACCAGTCAGTTTCACCCTGGAGGTTACGAGAGTTTACACAGTGGGAGACACAGGGACAGTGGGACAGTGTGACAATATTTACACAGAGCATATCTTAGGTGGAGCCACTGTTACTGGAGCAAACTACAAACCAGTCAGTTTTACCCTGGAGGTTACGAGAGTTTACACAGTGGGAGACAGAGGAACAGTGTGACAGTGTGACAATATTTACACAGAGCATATCTTAGGTGGAGCCACTGTTACTGGAGCAAACTACAACTAGTCAGTTTCACCCTGGAGGTTATGAGAGTTTACATAGTGGCAGACACAGGGACAGTGTGACAATATTTACACAGAGCATATCTTAGGTGGAGCCACTGTTACTGGAGCAAACTACAACCAGTCAGTTTCACCCTGGAGGTTACAAGAGTTTACACAGTGGGAGACACAGGGACAGTGTGACAGTGTGACATTATTTACACAGAGCATATCTTAGGTGGAGCCACTGTTACTTTAGCAAACTACAAACCAGTCAGTTTGACCCTGGAGGTTACGAGAGTTTACACAGTGGGAGACACAGGGACAGTGTGACAATATTTACACAGAGCATATCTTAGGTGGAGCCACTGTTACTGGAGCAAACTACAAACCAGTCAGTTTTACTCTGGAGGTTACGAGAGTTTACACAGTGGGAGACACAGGAACAGTGTGACAGTGTGACAATATTTACACAGAGCATATCTTAGGTGGAGCCACTGTTACTGGAGCAAACTACCACCAATCAGTTTTACCCTGGAGGTTACGAGAGTTTACACAGTGGGAGACAGAGGGACAGTATGACAATATTTACACAGAGTATATCTTAGGTGGAGCCACTGTTACTGGAGCAAACTACAAACCAGTCAGTTTTACCCTGGAGGTTACGAGAGTTTACACAGTGGGAGACAGAGGGACAGTGTGACAATATTTACACAGAGCATATCTTAGGTGGAGCCACTGTTACTGGAGCAAACTACAACCAGTCAGTTTCACCCTGGAGGTTACGAGAGTTTACACAGTGGAGACACAGGGACAGTGTGACAGTGTGACAATATTTACACAGAGCATATCTTAGGTGGAGCCACTGTTACTGGAGCAAACTACAACCAATCAGTTTTACCCTGGAGGTTACGAGAGTTTACACAGTGGGAGACAGAGGGACAGTATGACAATATTTACACAGAGCATATCTTAGGTGGAGCCACTGTTACTGGAGCAAACTACAAACCAGTCAGTTTTACCCTGGAGGTTACGAGAGTTTACACAGTGGGAGACAGAGGGACAGTGTGACAATATTTACACAGAGCATATCTTAGGTGGAGCCACTGTTACTGGAGCAAACTACAAACCAGTCAGTTTTACCCTGGAGGTTACGAGAGTTTACACAGTGGGAGACAGAGGGACAGTGTGACAGTGTGACAATATTTACACAGAGCATATCTTGGGTGGAGCCACTGTTACTGGAGCAAACTACAAACCAGTCAGTTTTACCCTGGAGGTTACGAGAGTTTACACAGTGGGAGATAGAGGGACAGTGTGACAGTGTGACAATATTTACACAGAGCATATCTTAGGTGGAGCCACTGTTACTGGAGCAAACTACAAACCAGTCAGTTTTACCCTGGAGGTTATGACAGTTTACACAGTGGGAGACAGAGGGACAGTGTGACAGTGTGACAATATTTACACAGAGCATATCTTAGGTGGAGCCACTGTTACTGGAGCAAACTACAAACCAGTCAGTTTTACCCTGGAGGTTACGAGAGTTTACACAGTGGGAGACAGAGGGACAGTGTGACAATATTTACACAGAGCATATCTTATGTGGAGCCACTGTTACTGGAGCAAACTACAAACCAGTCAGTTTTACCCTGGAGGTTACGAGAGTTTACACAGTGGGAGACAGAGGGACAGTGTGACAGTGTGACAATATTTACACAGAGCATATCTTAGGTGGAGCCACTGTTACTGGAGCAGACTACAACCAGTCAGTTTCACCTTGGAGGGTACGAGAGTTTACATAGTGGCAGACACAGGGGCAGTGTGACAGTGTGACAATATTTAAACAGAGCATATCTTAGGTGAAGCCACTGTTACTGGAGCAAACTAAAAACCAGTCAGTTTCACCCTGGAGGTTATGAGAGTTTACACAGTGGGAGACAGAGGGACAGTGTGACAGTGTGACAATATTTACACTGAGCATATCTTAGGTGGAGCCACTGTTACTGGAGTAAACTACAACCAGTCAGTTTCACCCTGGAGGTTACGAGAGTTTACACAGTGGGAGACACAGGGACAGTGTGACAGTGTGACAATATTTACACTGAGCATATGTTAGGTGGAGCCACTGTTACTGGAGCAAACTACAACCAGTCAGTTTCACCCTGGAGGTTACGAGAGTTTACACAGTGGAGACACAGGGACAGTGTGACAGTGTCACAATATTTACACAGAGCATATCTTAGGTGGAGCCACTGTTACTGGAGCAAACTACAACCAATCAGTTTTACCCTGGAGGTTACGAGAGTTTACACAGTGGGAGACAGAGGGACAGTATGACAATATTTACACAGAGCATATCTTAGGTGGAGCCACTGTTACTGGAGCAAACTACAAACCAGTCAGTTTTACCCTGGAGGTTACGAGAGTTTACACAGTGGGAGACAGAGGGACAGTGTGACAATATTTACACAGAGCATATCTTAGGTGGAGCCACTGTTACTGGAGCAAACTACAAACCAGTCAGTTTTACCCTGGAGGTTACGAGAGTTTACACAGTGGGAGACAGAGGGACAGTGTGACAGTGTGACAATATTTACACAGAGCATATCTTGGGTGGAGTCACTGTTACTGGAGCAAACTACAAACCAGTCAGTTTTACCCTGGAGGTTACGAGAGTTTACACAGTGGGAGATAGAGGGACAGTGTGACAGTGTGACAATATTTACACAGAGCATATCTTAGGTGGAGCCACTTTTACTGGAGCAAACTACAAACCAGTCAGTTTTACCCTGGAGGTTATGACAGTTTACACAGTGGGAGACAGAGGGACAGTGTGACAGTGTGACAATATTTACACAGAGCATATCTTAGGTGGAGCCACTGTTACTGGAGCAAACTACAACCAGTCAGTTTCACCCTGGAGGTTATGAGAGTTTACACAGTGGGAGACACAGGGACAGTGGGACAGTGTGACAATATTTACACAGAGCATATCTTAGGTGGAGCCACTGTTACTGGAGCAAACTACAAACAGTTTCACCCTGGAGGTTACGAGAGTTTACACAGTGGGAGACACAGGGAAAGTGGGACAGTGTGACAATATTTACACAGAGCATATCTTAGGTGGAGCCACTGTTACTGGAGCAAATTACAAACCAGTCAGTTTTATCCTGGAGGTTACGAGAGTTTACACAGTGGGAGACAGAGGGACAGTGTGACAGTGTGACAATATTTACACAGAGCATATCTTAGGTGGAGCCACAGTTACTGGAGCAAACTACAAACCAGTCAGTTTTACCCTGGAGGTTACGAGAGTTTACACAGTGGGAGACAGAGGGACAGTGTGACAATATTTACACAGAGCATATCTTAGGTGGAGCCACTGTTACTGGAGCAAACTACAAACCAGTCAGTTTTACCCTGGAGGTTATGAGAGTTTACACAGTGGGAGACAGAGTGACAGTGTGACAATATTTACACAGAGCATATCTTAGGTGGAGCCACTGTTACTGGAGCAAACTACAAACCAGTCAGTTTTACCCTGGAGGTTACGAGAGTTTACACAGTGGGAGACAGAGGGACAGTGTGACAATATTTACACAGAGCATATCTTATGTGGAGCCACTGTTACTGGAGCAAACTACAAACCAGTCAGTTTTACCCTGGAGGTTACGAGAGTTTACACAGTGGGAGACAGAGGGACAGTGTGACAGTGTGACAATATTTACACAGAGCATATCTTAGGTGGAGCCACTGTTACTGGAGCAGACTACAACCAGTCAGTTTCACCTTGGAGGGTACGAGAGTTTACATAGTGGCAGACACAGGGGCAGTGTGACAGTGTGACAATATTTAAACAGAGCATATCTTAGGTGAAGCCACTGTTACTGGAGCAAACTAAAAACCAGTCAGTTTCACCCTGGAGGTTATGAGAGTTTACACAGTGGGAGACAGAGGGACAGTGTGACAGTGTGACAATATTTTCACAGAGCATATCTTAGGTGGAGCCACTGTTACTGGAGCAAACTACAACCAGTCAGTTTCACCCTGGTGGTTACGAGAGTTTACACAGTGTGAGACACAGGGACAGTGTGACAATATTTACACAGAGCATATCTTAGGTGGAGCCACTGTTACTGGAGCAAACTACAACCAGTCAGTTTCACCCTGGAGGTTATGAGAGTTTACACAGTGGGAGACACAGGGACAGTGTGAGTGTGACAATATTTACACTGAGCATATCTTAGGTGGAGCCACTGTTACTGGAGCAAACTACAACCAGTCAGTTTCACCCTGGAGGTTATGAGAGTTTACACAGTGGGAGACACAGGGACAGTGTGACAGTGTGACAATATTTACACAGAGCATATCTTAGGTGGAGCCACTGTTACTGGAGCAAACTACAACCAGTCAGTTTCACCCTGGAGGTTATGGGAGTTTACATAGTGGGAGACACAGGGACAGTGTGACAGTGTAACAATATTTACACAGAGCATATCTTAGGTGGAGCCACTGTTACTGGAGCAAACTACAACCAGTCAGTTTCACCCTGGAGGTTATAAGAGTTTACACAGTGGGAGACACAGGGACAGTGTGACAGTGTGACAGTGTGACAATATTTACACAGAGCATATCTTAGGTGGAGCCACTGTTACTGGAGCAAACTACAACCAGTCAATTTCACCCTGGAGGTTACGAGAGTTTACACAGTGGGAAACACAGGGACAGTGTGACAGTGTGACAATATTTACACAGAGCATATCTTAGGTGGAGCCACTGTTACTGGAGCAAACTACAAACCAGTCAGTTTCACCCTTGAGGTTATGAGAGTTTACACAGTGGGAGACAGAGGGACAGTGTGACAGTGTGACAATATTTTCACAGAGCATATCTTAGGTGGAGCCACTGTTACTGGAGCAAACTACAACCAGTCAGTTTCACCCTGGTGGTTACGAGAGTTTACACAGTGTGAGACACAGGGACAGTGTGACAATATTTACACAGAGCATATCTTACGTGGAGCCACTGTTACTGGAGCAAACTACAACCAGTCAGTTTCACCCTGGAGGTTATGAGAGTTTACACAGTGGGAGACACAGGGACAGTGTGAGTGTGACAATATTTACACTGAGCATATCTTAGGTGGAGCCACTGTTACTGGAGTAAACTACAACCAGTCAGTTTCACCCTGGAGGTTATGAGAGTTTACACAGTGGGAGACACAGGGACAGTGTGACAGTGTGACAATATTTACACAGAGCATATCTTAGGTGGAGCCACTGTTACTGGAGCAAACTACAACCAGTCAGTTTCACCCTGGAGGTTATGGAAGTTTACATAGTGGGAGACACAGGGACAGTGTGACAGTGTAACAATATTTACACAGAGCATATCTTAGGTGGAGCCACTGTTACTGGAGCAAACTACAACCAGTCAGTTTCACCCTGGAGGTTATAAGAGTTTACACAGTGGGAGACACAAGAACAGTGTGACAGTGTGACAGTGTGACAATATTTACACAGAGCATATCTTAGGTGGAGCCACTGTTACTGGAGCAAACTACAACCAGTCAATTTCACCCTGGAGGTTACGAGAGTTTACACAGTGGGAAACACAGGGACAGTGTGACAATATTTACACAGAGCATATCTTAGGTGGAGCCACTGTTACTGGAGCAAACTACAACCAGTCAGTTTCACCCTGGAGGTTATAAGAGTTTACACAGTGGGAGACACAGGGACAGTGTGACA
>JAHLWY010001855.1:0-14673 GCA_020002185.1 Paraescarpia echinospica
CGTATGTTCAATAAATCCTACATGACTTATTACACGCAAAACTCGTTTTTTGGAGTAAATGAATTTTAGCAAGGTATATATTCGGGGCCCTTCCCCAGACGACATTACAATAAGTAATATATGGGTATATAAACATGTAATACAGGTTTAACAATGATTTGTTATCTAATTTGTTTGTCACCTTTTTTTATAATACCAATATTCTTAGACATTTTATTTGATATATATTTAATGTGTGTGCTCCAATTCAATGTATTATTTATAAGCAAACCCAAAAACTTTATCTCATGTACAGTGTTAATTTGTATGCCGTCTATGCAAATGTTATTACACCTCTCTCTTATACTGATCGTATTACTAAAGGTCACTGTGTGAGTTTTCTGTATATTCAAAGAAAGTTTATTAATGTTAAGCCATAAAGATAGTTTTTTTATTTCAGAGTTCAAAACATTTTCCATTTCATCTACATTGTTGCCTTGTATAAAGATGCTCGTGTCATCAGCAAACATAATGGTAAACGTTGTGTCAGATAAAGTAGATAAATCATTTATATAGATAAGAAAGTAAAGGTCCCAGAATTGAACCCTGCGGAACACCACATGTTATGTTTTTAAGGGAAGATTTTGTTCCATAGAATTTTACTCCTTGTTGTCTGTTACTTAAAAAGTTACGAATCCATTGGAGTATATTTCCTCTGATTCCATAATGTGTTAATTTTCTCAATAATATATTATGATGAACGGTATCAAAGGCTTTGGCTAAATCCAGAAATAACCCAATTACGTGCTCTTTGGTATCAATTGCCTTACTAATTTTGTCAATTAGCAGTGAAATAGCCATATCAGTAGAATATCCTTTCCTAAATCCCAATTGGGAATTAGACAAGATGTTATGTTTCATTATGTAATTCATTAATCTATTGTACATTAATCTTTCAAAAACCTTTGAAAATACAGGCAAGACAGAAATAGGCCTGTAATTATTAATTAATGATGTATCGCCATTTTTAAAAACAGGAACTATATCAGCTATTTGTAGTTGATCAGGAACATATCCTTGATCAAATGATAAATTTACAATGTAACTTAAAGGATCAAGTAGGTTGGAGAAGGCCTGTTTGACAATAATAGGTTTTATGCCATCCCATCCAGGACTAGAGTTTTTAAAATTCTTAATAATTCCCTTTATCTCATCTGGTGTGGTTGGCGACAAATACATTGAATTTTTATAGACTCCTTGGAGGTAGTCATCAGGTCTCTCTGATATGACTGGTATTTTATCAGCCAGTTCTGGACCTATACTTGTAAAATATTCATTAAATGTATCAGCTATGCATTTTTTTTTGTGTTAATTTACCGTCAATGAGTAATTTGTCATTAGATAAAAATGCTTCCTTCCTTCCTATAATACTCTTTAAGACTATCCAGGTTTTTTAAAAATTACCCTTGTGCTGTTGAAGCTCATGTCGATAGTATTCTCTTTCTGCTACAGTAATAAGACAATTTATTTTATTTCTATATCTTTTATAATTAGTTTCATTGAAGACAGTCGGTTTTTTCAAGTAATACATATACAATTTGTTTTTAGTTATAATGGAGTGTCGGAGTCCCATAGTAATCCACGGTTTATGTTTTCTTTTCCTAATAGTTGTGTTAGCTAACGGAAATGAATTATTGTATGCAACTAATATCTCAATAATGAATACAGAATAACATTCTTGTGGATCTCTGCATGCATAAACGTCATCCCAGCATATTTTATCTATACTCTCTTTGAATGTAGCAGTAGTCTGCGCATTATATATTCTAGTCGCTATTGTCATTTCTACCTTTATGCTATCAGTATGTTTAGTGAGCAAAAATATTGGTAGGTGGTCAGAAATATCTGTATATATTATTCCATGCAATTGATAATTTGCACCAATTAAATCATTGCTGTATATATTATCGATGACAGTGGCAGTTGTTGCTGTTATTCTAGTAGCCTTGCTGATAAGGGGTATAAATGCCTGTTGGAACATTGCATCTATGTAATCTTGAGTTTCCGTGTGACTACCATAATTAAGTAGATTAATGTTAAAGTCACCCATTATGTAACACTGTTTATTATCAACCTTGAGAGTTTGTATAATATTGATAACATGTTCTGTGAAAGCAGTAATGTTTGTATTAGGTGGTCGATAGACCACACCTACATTTGTTTTGTTATTGCATGTCTTAGACCGAGTCTTGATTTCAATAAAAACGCATTCCAGATATTCAGTTATGACACTCATTTCTGGTAATTCAGTACACTCAAGGGACTTACGAACATATAAGGATACACCACCTCCCTTTTTGGAGGGCCTAGTCAAATGTATACTTTTGTACTCTGGCAATTCATACAGATCAAGATTGTCATTATGTAACCAAGTCTCGCTTAGACCGATGACCGAGAACCTGTTATCGATCAGTGACAAGAAATCACCCAATTTGCTAATGTTCTTTGGCAAGCTACGGATATTTAAATGCATAAGTGAAAACTCTTCATCAGAGATATTATTTCTTGTTATAACTTCATTTATATCATCCTCAAGATAATATTTAGTATTTACAAAGCTATCTGTTGTGAGTAAATTACAATCGGGATCTATATTCCGCATTGCAGCATTGCCAGTTTCATAATCTTGTACATCACCTAAGGTAGTATTACGTAATTGGCTCATAGCAATGAAATGCAGTATATACATACATATTCACACGGTACACAAAAATGCTTCTATAGCTGCATATAACATTTACAGACCGTTTTATAAAAAACAACGTTATGTGACATCTGTTAAGTTGTAGTAGGTTAGTTAGAATACATGATATGTATCGATAACATATAATAATAAAGTATATATGAGTAATTAAATAAGACACGAACCATATGTAGAATACGAAGGTGTCCATGAATGAGTCCATGAATGGTACAGTCCCTATGTGAACAAGCACCATGATAGGCCGACTAGAGATACAAAATATCCACCGTGACTTGGGCCAATGTCCAACGCAATTACAGTGCATTTAGTTCATCATCTCGACTGACGGTTTTGATTGTTCCCTTTAGGTCCTTTATGACAATCCTTCCATCATACGACCAACAGTCGAGAATCTTGTGCTGTTTCTTTAATGTCCGGCACAAGAACAGTAGTCTTGCTCTCTTCTGGGTGAGATCTTCCGATATGTAGACATTTGATCGTTTAGTGCGTAGCCGTTTTCGAGCTTTAATGAAGTCATTCTTCGATTTATAGTCTTTGAACTGGACTATTATTTGGCGCGAGTGGTTTTTGTTTGTGGCGGATTTTCTGGGCCCAATCCTATGGGCTCTGTTGATATGGTCCATTTTAATGGCACGTCCATATCGTTAAACAAGTCAGTGATAATCTTATCAATTTGTTCACCGTCTTTGTTTTCAACTATTCCTGTAATGCGCACCGAGGACCGACGGCTGTACTGCTCCAGATTATCAACAGCTTGCTCAAGTTGTTCAATTCGTGCATCCTTGTCTGTCAACTCCTTTTCAAGATTTTCGAGCCTTCTATTTATTTTGTCAGCAACTATTGTAGCAATCCGGGTAGCAAGGGCCGCGATTACGTCATCGTCACTTAGCGCTAGCTTGATTTGTTCTACAAGTTCAACGGTGGTCGAGGTCGGTCTCTTCTTGCTCATTGTTGCTGGTGGTTGTCTGTTACGCAATAGTAGGGTCTAATCACAGGCTAAGCAGCAAACGTTGGCGGTTTTGAGCGTGTCGTGGGCGACAATATGGTTGTTACACGATCCGATATATTTTACCGGCGTGCAAGCTCAAGAAAATATCACAATTTAACACCCACCGCGTTCCTGAGTGTCCACTAGTCGACCTTGTTCACTTCAGCAAAAACACGGGACCTTTCAGAGCATTTCTCTTACATTCTCACCCCCAAATCGAGGAGTGCGAATAAATCGTGCAGTCTGACCATGGCACACACTTCGAATATACAAGATCAGACACTGTATTAGTAAATGTTTTGTTAAATTATTTGATTTGTTTTATCCCCTGTTGAGCTGAGAAATGTGGTACACGAAGTCGACGAAACATTGACTCAGAAGTCCAGGCCAACTCCTTTGCTGCGAACTCTATGAAATGAATTTTGTTCCCGGGAAAGGTATGCTATGTTCATTGCTATGAAACAACTGTTTTGTTACTTCTTATTCTTCACAATAGTGTGGTGACCTCTGTACAAGGTCATTTAGTGCTCATATATTATCTTCTTAACATTTGTGTGGTGACCTCTGTACAGAGTAATATCCCACAGTAGCCACATACGTGGGTCTAATTTAAAATAAGGTTGATAACAACAATATATGATGAAGTTTAGCTTCGATTAATTGACTCAGTGACCTAATGTCTGAAATGGCTAACTGTTTGTTCCTATATAATTTTCAGTGTTATGTTTAATTCGAACAGAACAATGTTAGAGCATCAAGAAACTGGCAAACTATACCCCAAATGACGATTTACCCATTTGATAATTAAATAATAACAATTGTTATATCCAATTTAGCAGTAAACCTAAATTATCTCTTCTACTACAAAAGTATTGATTTATGGCATAATTATTAACCACCACACTACTGTTTACTGGTTCTTCGCGCATTTCTAAGGGTTTGTATAGCGCCTGGAGATATGATAAAGGTGGCAGATACTATGTATGGAATGTATTATTTTATGTAGTGTTTGTTTATTATACTTATTTCATGTTCTACGGTTTAGAGGATGATCAGTACATTAAGTTGAAACACTGTTGTACGATGTCTGAACAAGAAAAATAACCGACTCCTCCAATGGTGACAGCATGCAGCAAAAACAGACTACACAAAGACACATTGTTTGATCGTCACTTTCTGGACACATGCTGCATCTGCAAAATAAAAGAACTTGGTTATTGAGAATTGTGAACAATAAATGCTGATGATGTTTTAATAAAGTAAAGGAAGTACAGTGTACGCCACATAACTCGAACTCGGTTAAGTCGATTTTAATTTAAGTCGACCCTTTTTCCTCGACCCTGGCTGTCTTTGTATCTTAGATGGTTTAAAATAATTTGCATAAGTCTACTTCTCTAAAATCCAAGTTTCAGTTAAGTCGACGCGATTTCCCTGCCTGGTCATATTTCTTTCATTCGGTTAACTTGAGTTTCTTAAATCTTTACTATTAAACATTGAAATTCTGTCCGCAGGTATGAATATAAAATGCTATTATCGTATTGATAAAGTTATTTTATAAGGATTTAGTTACTCTTTCACTTGACATTTCTCTCACTCAGAATGTTTTGGTTTTACTAACTGATATTTCCCTGTCAGTTGGAATTAGTGCTTAGAACACTTGTTAATTTGTTTCCACATTATTTCTGACATCAGTCACTAATGCTGTTTGACCACACCGCGCAATGCCTAGGCCAAGAGAAAGGTTACCCTAAAGTCTTTCAAAGACAATCAGCTTGCCTTTTGGAGTAATTGATTAACTTTGTAAAACAAATTTTTTTTTGTAATTAATGGTAGATGCTAATGTCTCGGTTTTAGTTGTTGGTTCGATCCCTTTGTGCAAAATTACCCCTGGCATGGGGTTATTGACCGAAACATTGCATCTCCTCTTGTAATTATATTGAAGTTGAATTGGAAATGCTCACCAAACAGTTATTATTTTCAACATTTAATTAATTGACTTTGACTAATTATGTCTGGTTCTGTGGAAATTATGCACGATAATTGATTACATTAATAAATATTTGCCCTGGAAATGACATAACATAATGAGTCAAATCCCTCATTTTAAAATAATGGCTTACTTTTAGGGTATTTGAATAAACTTACGCTGGGCAAAATTTTAAAATAAAGGCATTGGGCAAGGTCCTGCAAGGGCACTTTCCCTAAAATGAATGTAGAGTGTACACATATCCATTGACTTAGATTATAAAATGATCTTCAATTCACAAAAACTTAGATAAGATAGGAAATGTCTACAAGTGTTAATGTAAACTGTATAATTTGTTATGTCAAGAGCTGTTCTGGAATTTAAGTAAATAAATCTAAGTTTCAAAATCATAAAACTAAATTGCAAGGTTGGTTTTTTGCCGAGCAGAAAGGTATTTCTGCCGTGCCCATGGCAGAAATAGGGTAGACAGTTTTGTTGTTGTCTGGGGTAACATTTGCCCGGAGGGGCTTTTGTCCAACTACTGGCATTTATGTGTGAATTTTGTTGTGTTCATGTGTACAGGACTTGGCACCTGACCACACATGGACGACAGCATTCCTTTATTGTTCACTCTTTCTCCTATCACTGCTCTCTCAGTCCATGTGCACCCTAGTTTTATTACCAGCCTAGACTTCTCTCTCAGTCCATGTGCACCCTAGTTTTATTACCAGCCTAGACTTCTCTCTCAGTCCATGTGCACCATAGTTTTATTACCAGCCTAGACTTCTCTCTCAGTCCATGTGCACCCTAGTTTTATTACCAGCCTAGACTTCTCTCTCAGTCCATGTGCACCATAGTTTTATTAACAGCCTAGACTTCTCTCTCAGTCCATGTGCACCGTAGTTTTATTACCAGCCTAGACTTCTCTCTCAGTCCATGTGCACCATAGTTTTATTACCAGCCTAGACTTCTCTCTCAGTCCATGTGCACCATAGTTTTATTACCAGCCTAGACTTCTCTCTCAGTCCATGTACACCATAGTTTTATTACCAGCCTAGACTTCTCTCTCAGTCCATGTGCACCATAGTTTTATTACCAGCCTAGACTTCACTCTCAGTCCATGTGCACCATAGTTTTATTACCAGCCTAGACTTCTCTCTCAGTCCATGTGCACCCTAGTTTTATTACCAGCCTAGACTTCACTCTCAGTCCATGTGCACCATAGTTTTATTACCAGCCTAGACTTCTCTCTCAGTCCATGTGCACCCTAGTTTTATTACCAGCCTAGATTTCTCTCTCAGTCCATGTGCACCATAGTTTTATTACCAGCCTAGACTTCTCTCTCAGTCCATGTACACCCTAGTTTTATTACCAGCCTAGACGTCGGCTGGTAATTATAATTAACTATCACCTGGTCATCTTGTGGTCAATGGAAAGTTTTGTTTTGAAGCACCTGGCTACTGTTGTTTCGAACTAACCAGGCTAGCTGCTAGAGCTCGCTAATGTTTCAGTGGTTGGGTGAGCTAATAAGACATGTTTGCTAGTTGTCTGTGTCTTAATAACTTGTTGGGGCTGGCACCACAAGATGACACTGTAATGGTGTAAGAAGGAAATATAAATGTTGATATTGATAGCACAGGTAGAAAGTATTTCAGCCGCATGTTTTCTACCATGAGGACAAAAACATGACAACCCCCCTAAATTGTTACGCTAGAAACAAGTATCTTGAGCACTGAATTGGATGATGCATCAAATGAGAGGTAAACAATGATCTAGTTAATTTACTTTCTTAAATAACGTTACAACTGTAAAATAATAGTACTCTTGCTATAAGTACAGATATTTACAAATAATGCTTATGTGATATTTCTAGATACTGGAGCATTGGTATACAAACCACCCCACATCAACATACGTCAGCGCATTATCATTGATGTGGATGAAAGGAGAAGAATCCTATGGCAGATGCACTCGGCACCGCACGCTGGCCACAGTGGCATCAATGCCACTATAGATAAGATCACCCAGCGTTTCTACTGGAAGGGTTTGAAAGATGATGTCAAGAAGTACGTAAGTGGCCTTCACATTGACATGACTACTTCATACACTGTAATTGATTTATGAAGCAAACTGGTTGTTTTAATGTTGCATGTTTAACAAACTAGATGTCTGATATTGTTTATATATAATCATAAACATCGGTGTTACCTATTGTGTGTTTTGCAGTGAATTTCAGCACTCAAGCCATAAATTAACAATAAAAAATTTAGATACACTGTATTTGTCAGAAATTTATATAAAAAATAATTGGAATGAATTTGAATTGTTCTAGTTTTTGTCTACAAAAAATGGTTTATTCTCACATAAGTATGTTGCATTTACTTTGTTATTTGTTATGTTTCAGATTGCCAAGTGCGATGCATGTCAACGTATGAGAAGCTCAAGACTGTGGCTCCAAAGCTAACACCAATAAAGATTGTTGAACCAATGCATATGGTTGGGATGGACCTTATAGGTAGATAGTTTACCGAAATGTTTTTTTATGCATACAAACATGTACATATAGTTGATATGGCAAAATTGGATACATAATCTATAAATTAATATTCTAATGTTGGGGCTATGTAGAGGTATCTCCTCCCAGGTGCCACGGACCCAGTCACACATTTCTGTATTCATTCGCTTCCTTGGAACAATCTCATATGAACTACTGATTGGCGATGTATTAAAAACACAGAGGGAGTTATTTAATTATAAATTTGCTGTTCCACTCATCAAAGAAACATGGAAACTGTACAGGGAACCTTAGCAGTTCTCCAGATTGCGCCACTGTGAATGAATTTAAAATCAAAGTACTGCAATGGTGCTAACTGCTGGCCGCGGTTTGTTGCACCATGCATGGGTGTAAGCCATGGTTTTTTGCACCATGCATGGGTGTAAGCCTTGGTTTGTTGCACCATACATGGGTGTAAGCCTTGGTTTGTTGCACCATACATGGGTGTAAGCCTTGGTTTGTTGTGCCATGCATGGGTGTAAGCCTTGGTTTGTTGCGCCATCCATGGGTGTAAGCCTTGGTTTGTTGTGCCATGCATGGGTGTAAGCCTTGGTTTGTTGCGCCATGCATGGGTGTAAGCCTTGGTTTGTTGCGCCATGCATGGGTGTAAGCCTTGGTTTGTTGCACCATGCATGGGTGTAAGCCTTGGTTTGTTGCGCCATGCATGGGTGTAAACCTTGGTTTGTTGCGCCATGCATGGGTGTAAGCCTTGGTTTGTTGTGCCATGCATGGGTGTAAGCCTTGCTTTGTTGAACCATGTATGGGTGTAAGCCTTGGTTTGTTGCGCCATGCATGGGTGTAAGCCTTGGTTTGTTGCGCCATGCATGGGTGTAAGCCTTGGTTTGTTGCGCCATGCATGGGTGTAAGCCTTGGTTTGTTGCACCATGCATGGGTGTAAGCCTTGGTTTGTTGCACCATGCATGGGTGTAAGCCTTGGTTTGTTGCACCATGTATGTATGTAAGCCATGGTTTGTTGTGCCATGCATGGGTGTAAGCCTTGGTTTGTTGCACCATGTATGTATGTAAGCCATGGTTTGTTGTGCCATGCATGGGTGTAATCCTTGGTTTCTTGCACCATGCATGGGTGTAAGCCTTGGTTTCTTGCACCATGCATGAGTGTAAGCCTTGGTTTGTTGCACCATGCATGGGTGTAAGCCTTGGTTTGTTGCACCATGCATGGGTGTAAGCCTTGGTTTGTTGCACCATGCATGGGTGTAAGTCTTGGTTTGTTGCACCATACATGGGTGTAAGCCTTGGTTTGTTGCACCATGCATGGGTGTAAGCCTTGGTTTGTTGCGCCATGCCTGGGTGTAAGCTAGTGCAGAATTAATAATTGAATTGCTGTCAGTATTACTGTTAACTTGGGTTGTTTTGTTTGTAGAACTGTACTAAGAGAGTACAGTAGAACTGTACTAAGAGAGTACAGTAGAACTGTACTAAGAGAGTACAGTAGAACTGTAGTAAGAGAGTACAGTAGAACTCTACTAAGAGAGTATAATAGAACCTCACAATGTAGTTACCCCTGCAAATTGGCACCCTGTCACTGTGTTAATTTTTTTCCATTTTAAATTACTGTTAATCTACTAAACTCATTACTTTTGTAAAGCAACCGCCCGTCTTTTTCCCTTGAAGGTGGTTATACTGTAGAGTGAATTGAGATTGTGCAATGTCAGCTAATGAACTAATACTGTGTAATGTGTGCAACCTGGCCAACACAATTACTGACAGGAGGATAATGTTCCTCAAAGATCAATGCAATGTTACCAATGGAAACTGTGAAAATAAATTGTTGGCAAAGTTATTCAGTGCTGAATTGATTAGTGAAAGAATTCATGTTTTGAGAAACAGTGTTGACAGTTTAATGCACAACATTTAACAATATTTAACAATATTGCCATCCAGAGAATTAACTCTAGATGGCAGATGGACAAGGAAGCCCTTTGGCTTATCGAGAGTCCAACCCTTTTATCTACATATATCCAGCCCTTCTGAGGTATGTGTCGATTTTATTTTTAAAGATATTCACACTACTAGCACCCACACAATCATAAGATAATCTGTTCCATTCATCCACAGTCCTTTGTGAAAATGAGAACTTTCTCACGTCTAATCTACACTGCTCCTTTACTAATGTAACTTCATGTCCTCTAGTCTTTCTATCTTTCTTAACTGAAAAAAACATATTTCTATCAATATTTTCATAACCATTCAATATTTTAAACACTTCTATCTGATCTCCTCTCAATCTCCTGGTCTCTAGTGTTGTTAAACCACATTCTTTTAGGCGTTTTTCATAACTAAGATCCCTCAGTTTTGGTATAATTTTAGTCGCTCTCCTCTGTACTCTTTCTAGCATATATATGTCCTTCTTGCGGTATGGCCTCCACGCTTGTATACAATATTCTAAATGAGGCCTAACTATTGTTTTGTACAGCGGTATTATTAGTTCTTTTTCTTTATATGCTATATTTCGCCTAATCAATCCAAGGATTTGATTTCCCTTTGAAGCTGCAATTCCACACTGCTCTGAAACCTTCATGTCAGCACTAATTGTAAGCCCTAAGTCTTTTTCTTTTACAGTAGTACTTAGTACAGTTCCCCCCATTGTATATTCTACATATTCGTTCCCATGTCCTGTGTGAAGGCATTTACATTTCCAAAAATTGAACAACATTTGCCACTTTTCAGACCATTTGATCAACCTGTCAAGATCATCTTGTAAATGCTTTCTATCCCCATCACTTTTAATCCTTCTAAACACTTTTGTATCATCTGCAAATTTCAACACCTTGCTAGCTATATCATCGTCCAAATCGTTTATATATATTAAGAATAATATAGGTCCCAGTACTGATCCCTGTGGAACCCCACTCAAAACTGATTTCCAGTTTGAAGCCTCCCCATCAACAACTACCCGTTGTCTTCTGTCAATCAGCCATTTTTCTATCCAGTTAATTATACCATTTCCTACGCCATGGGCTTTTAGTTTAAGCAGTAATCTCTGATGTGGCACATTGTCGAAAGCTTTTTGAAAATCTAAGTAGATGATATCTACTGGTGATCCATCATCTACCCACTTAGTGATATCTTCCAAAAAACATAACATATGTGTTAAGCATGACCTCGCTTTTAGAAACCCATGTTGAGATGGGTTTATCAAGTTATGTTTAACAAGAAAATCCACCATGTGATCTTTAATTAGTCTTTCTAATAATTTACAAATCACCGATGTTAAACTAACTGGTCTATAATTATTTGACTTGTTTCTCGAACCTTTTTTAAATAACGGTATAATGTTTGCTTCTTTCCATTCTAAAGGAACCACTCCCTCTTCTAATGGCAAGTTGAAAACTGTTGCAAGCGGTATGCTAATTTGTTCTACAATTTCCACTAGTAGTTTGGGTGGAATACCATCCACTCCAGGTGATTTATTTTCCTTCATAGCCCTAATTTTCTTAGCTACCATTTCTGGGGTTACAATTAACTGTCTTAAATAGTCTGATTCTGCCCCCTTGAACTTAGCCTCTGGTACTGGCAGTGAACTAGTGTCTTTTCTGGTAAACACTGAACTAAAATACTCCATTTAGGTCTTCCTCGCCTAAGAACTCTTCGATATTATATTTCCAGCACTATCTTCTAGAGGACTGACCTTATCCTTAGAACTTCTTCTTGTTTGCTTCGAACATAATGACAAAAACTCTTTGCTGTCAATAAGTGTTTTATATTACAAGCTAATTTATGTTCATAGCTTCTCTTTGAATTTCTAATTTCGTAGCTTGGTTTAGTGCTTCTTTATAAATGTTGTAGTCTTGTCATTCTAGCAATGTCTAAGTATGACTTCCTAATGTCATTTGTTTATACTTAATTTTTCTAATGGCTTCTTTCGATAAGTATTTCTTCTGGTCCGTTTCCCTTGTTTTTTAAGGAACAAATTTTATCTACGATGCACTCTATTTCACTCTTTAATATATTCCAGCGTTCTGTTGCTGTCTTATTTTTCAGTGTGTTATTCCAGTCTATCTTTGCTAAATATTTCCTCATGTCCTTATATCTTCCTTTTGTGGAAATTTCTCCTATACTGCTTTTTACTATTCCTTTCTGATTTTACTTTGATGGTAAAATGTATCTGGTTGTGATCACTACTCCCCAGTGGCTCACATATATTGACATTGTCAACTAATTCATTCTGTGAGGACAAACTATGTCTAACACATTCTCTCCCCTGGTTGGTTCTAGCACATGTTGAGAAAGGAAACTATCTTGTACTAAAACTAAAAACTTGTGGTCCTCACTACCCATACTCTGTAGAGATTTCCATTTTATATGCCCATGGTTAAAACCCCCATAATAACACAGTCCCGTTTGCTCACTTCCCTTATAGCGTTTTGTATTTTTTCATTCTCTTCTATGCTTATGTTTGACTTCGATAAACTAATCCAACCTTTAACGTTGAGTTTCCTGTAACTATGTTACACCAAACAGCTTCTTCGCAATCTGCTTCTCTGTCTAATTTTATTTCATAAGCTCCGGATAGATTCTTAATATATAAAATAACTCCAATTCCTCCCCTTCTTCCTCTATTCTATCTTCCTAAACATTACATATCCCACAGTCCCACCTGGCATCTGATATAATCGGGTGGTTGCCCATGATCTGGTTATACCCATATGTGAGGGGACAATATCTTCTACCATAACAAGCTTAGTCTATTTCTTTTGTTTTACTATACTCCCTTGGTGCATTTAAACAAACATTTATACCACCCAGCTTCAGAACAGTTTCTCCAGGATTGTTCTTTGCTGAATTATTTTTGCTGCCTTTATCCATGCCTCCAGTTTCAGGCTTCTCTGCGAGTCCCCCCTGCGAATTTAGTTTAAATAGATGCAACCTGTCCTACTGTCAACAGATCGCAGCAGATTCTCTGAGAATACTGCTGCCCCCTTTCCACTTAGATGGAGGCCATCTCTCATGTACATATCTTCTCTCCCAACAAAGTACCCCCATAAATCTAGGAATCCCACGCCCTCTTCCTCACACATCTGCTCAACTAGTGCGTTGATCGCCATCCTCTTACAGTTTCTGTATCTTGCCCCCTTTCCTCCCATTACTGGCAAAATTCCTGAGAGAATAACCTGTTCCACTCTTGTCTTCTTTAGCTTCCTCACTAGATGTCTGTACTTCTGAACTATCCCAGTTGTTCCCTCCTTGTCTGCATTGTTTGTCCCAACGTGTACTAGTATAGACCCTCCCTTGCCATGCCCCAATACCTTCTCTACCCTTTCGGTCACATGCTCTATCCTAGCCCCCGGTAGACATACAACAACGTCCTTCCCCTCGCATATAGTCTTGTCTGTTTTTCTCAGAATTGAATCGCCCATAAACACTCTCTCTTTTCTCCTTGCCCCCTTTGTGACCCACCATGCCAAAATGAGACACAACTTGAGAAATTCATACCTCAATAATAACTGTATTCTCATTACTTCTAGAGATATAGCTATTTTAATGTTAGAAATGCGAAAAGTATGGTTTCAAGAAAAACAGTTTCAAAGGTTTTTCTCAGCTGGCTATGGATTTTACTTTCTTGACTGTGGTTTTAATTCTGTCGGCTGTGATTTTTCACTTTGTGGTTTCACACTGTTGGCCATAGTTTAGAACATTGTCAGCAATAAAAAAAATTGACAATTGTCACAAAACTCAGTACGAAACACATGTTGGTAACATTTTTACAATTTTCACATCAAAACTAACACATGACAGATGTGTCTATTCAGGAATGTTTCACAATGGATACTCAATAACAAATTGTGACAGTGGCTCATAACTCGTAATGACCATCAGTAATAATTTTTGGAATGGTGGGTCACATGTATGAATTCAGCCAACCCACAGAGGGAATGCATATTTGATAGGTGCCATTGGTTGGTATAATTGGTCTCTGAGGTAAGAAAATGAGATGTTGAGTGTGCGCATAGGTTATTTTTAGGAGCCAACAAGTTTGGCTATGAAGGTGTTGTGTGTGCGCATAGGTTAGTTTGCTAGTAGCCAACAAGTTTGGCTATGAAGGTATTGAGTGTGCACATAGGTTAGTTTTGCTAGTAGCCGACAGGTTTGGCTAAGGTGCTTAAATGTTTCTTTTATGAAGTTGTCGATGTATGGAGTATTAATACACTGGCAATGACTGATGGCAGTTCAATCCAGTCAGTTGAATGTGTTGCTAATAACACCAAATATTGGTTGGTTGGTTGGCTGGTTGTTTAGCCTAGATGACTCTAGATGAATCCTGGCACGGGTGAATCGGGGCCCGTGACACGGGCGTTCTACCACTCCCCACATTGTAATTGATGATAATAGTGATCCGGAAAATGTTCGTAACAAGATTCATATGTGGAAAAGCGTTAACTTGATGTTGCTAATGTTACACC